>OMKR01044297.1:0-21574 GCA_900302355.1 Cyttopsis rosea | reverse complement strand
AATAAGAGAAACGGAGGGACTTCGCTGCAATTTAGAGCCGTAAATACGGGCAATTTCGACGTTTTTGGGGGTCGTTGTCGCTCGACTTCTAAACGCCTGAGATTTATTAAGGATTTGGACAACCCTTTGTAATCATTTGCTAATTCTATCCTTCACCCTAACGGGCCATCGTTGAGAAACGATCCATGCTCGTGGACTTTCCCAATTATATCAAGTTGTCTTTTTTAACCAAATGTTTTATTCAATGAATTACTGAGGTCATTTATAAAATTTGAGTTATTTATTCATCCTAATCATTCCGAAACAGAGCTTAGATTTATTTCCACTATTCTCACCACGCTAAACAATAAATTCGGCCTTTAATCGCGTTGATGATATTACATTTATGTCTCTGCTAATACAAAAGGCGAAGCGACTGCATGCAGATATGTTTTCGTTAAATGCCCATCCTTAACGGCGGTCGTTTCGCAGCCGTCGTTAATCAAAGTGCATATCACTCCGCGCCACAGACACTTTTCACCGTTGAAGTTGCTGAAGGACAAGTCATGCTTGAAACTTTGCATAATTAAATTATTACGCCACGGAGTCTCTCACCTCAGTTTGGAAGTCTCAGGAACTGAGGAAATACGGCACCGTGCCAACCTCAAAGCTGCAGCAGAGTAAAAAGTGGAAAATAATCTATATTTCACAGCATTAATATTTTATTGATGTGTATGCCATTGATACAGTTATTTATTTATTTGTAATTATTTGGTGCCAAAAGTCACAGACAGGCACAGATGCACAGGTCTTTTGGGAGATCGTTATATACAGTGTATAGCTTGTAGTATAAGTTACTGAGGGAGAAGAAAAGGGCATTGAGGTAATTCACCATTTACAAACCATGCCTCTGGTAAAACACCATAATATTGACATTTTCCCCGGTAACTGTTACTGTATGCAATTAAATTGTTTTTGTCAATACTAGAGTAGAAACATTTGAAAACAAAAAAAAAGGAATAAAGAATACAGTCACATAAATTACGAAATTTTCACGGTGGGCTCGTTCATCGCCATTTAGCCTTTCCTTCCGTCGTTCTGGCTGTTTGCAGGCGTGATGCGAGCCAGTCGTGAGTAGAATAGAATAGTCCTCGTCTGGGTTCGAAGCTATTTTAATCGCATTCCCTAAAGAATAACCGTTATAATCAAGACATTATCACAGGCTTTTTTTTTTTTTTTTTTTTTTCGATAATGAAAAACAACCAACTTGTCACCGTATGGAGGATAAGTGGTTTTGATACGGAGAGACGGACGAATCGCAGCGCCTGGCCAGGACAAAAGGAAATGTATGTGCTATTAAGCAGTTATATCAGACATTAACACGGGGCTTTCTTTTGTTGCCTAGTAATTGTATATTGAAATGTGACGAGTTAAGACCTTGACAGTCATTTCTGGGGGTTAGATTCATGATACACGCCTTCGGGAGAGTCTGCCTATACTTCGGCTTTAATTTTAAATTCCTCCTAACGTTCCAGAGACCCCAGCGACCTCTTAACGTCCATTACAATTTGAGCAAGGCTTGTACGATAAGTGTGATAAGTGATTGAAATGTAGGCGGGGGCAGAAGAACTGCGAGGAACTTCCAGAGCACTTCCAGAGCATCAACAGCACGGAAGCCCCCCCACGGAAGACCCCCCTCGGTCCCGTACCCTCAACGTACTTAATGAAAACCTCCCGCACCTTTTTAGGGATGGAAGTCGTGGAAGTATACTCATATTAGTCTTGAACTATCGCAGCCCCTTGTGCACTTAAACGGTGCAAAGGTGCCGTGAACCCTATTTGAATTTAATCTGGGGCCTTGGGAAGCCGGGACCATCATCATCATCATCATGGATCGCGGTGGGTGAGAGATATTAGCAGCCCGTCCCGGTTCCCAGCAGGCCACCGGGGTCACGCGGTAAACAATGAGCAGAGAGTGTAAAAAGACAGTGATGCACGCTGAATGCAGTGGCAGCCGTAGGCATAACGTAGTATCATATCCACGGCAAAAACATTATTTATCACAGCTTCATTCCACCTACACAGGGTACTGCAATACAGTGCACATCTTCCATATGGAGGAAATAATTCCCCCCGCATCCATCTTCTCTATCGTGGGGAGAAAGAAATGGAGTGTTTTGAGTTTGGACAAAAAGAGCCCTCTGAAGCACAAATAGAGGATTTATTGCTTCCAGGAACTACACGCGCAGGGGGTTCTCATTGCAATTTCAAATCGAGTTTACTGGGGACAAAATCAACAAAGCTCCGGAGTCTCCTCGATATGAAATCAACATGGAGGCTATAATTGTTTTGCAGATTTCTGGGATTTCTTTTTGTTTGTGAGCCATATTTGATCTTGGGGTATAGGCAATCAAGCAGGCGTCTTTATTTTAATGCATTCGCGGCTAAGCCCCCTGACTGTTTGGAGAGTTTGGGGTGAATTTCACTCGCGCATTATCTTGAATATGGTGATTCATTGGATCTATTGGTGGATAAATTCCTGCATAATATTAAGTTGCACTCTCTCTCTCTTCTTCTTCTTCTTCCCGCAGAGTTCTTCCTGGAGCTGCTGGAGAACACGGAGCGCTCCCTCAACGAGATGTTCGTGCGGACGTACGGGAAGCCCTACATGCAGAACTCCGAGGTCTTCCAGAACCTCTTCGCCGAGCTCAAGCGCTACTACACCGGCGGGAACGTCAACCTGGAGGAGATGCTGAACGACTTCTGGTCGCGGCTGCTGGAGCGCATGTTCACGCTGCTCAACTCGCAGTACGTCATCTCGGAGGACTACCTGGAGTGCGTCAGCAAGTACACGGACCAGCTCAAGCCCTTCGGGGACGTGCCGCGCAAGCTGAAGGCCCAGGTGACGCGGGCCTTCATCGCCGCCCGCACCTTCGTCCAGGGGCTGTCGGTCGGCCGCGAGGTGGCCCACAGGGTGTCCAAGGTAAAGCCGGAAGATCTGCCTTTAGCAGAGAGAAGGTTGTGCAAAGTGATGATGCGGGCTGATTGGACGCCATTTAAGTTGATTGTATCTCCAGTGAGGGAGTCAAATTAATTTAAAATGTATTTTTTATTTTATAAAATTACATATTTCTATATTTATTTATTGTTATTTTTTATTTGATTTGTTTTTCTGGTTTATTCTCTATTCTGGGGTTTATTTTTTATTGTCCATTAATGATTTTAGGTTTATTTAGTAATATTTTAGTTCTTTAGTTCTTAATTCTTGGGTTTAATTCATATTGCCCTTTTATTTTTTTTTCTTATATTTGCATCTATCTATCTAATATTGCAACAACAAACTCAAATAATTTTGGTTTTTTTTCTAGCAATATAAAGTATTCCATTAAAGGGAATATTGCTGCATGTGGAATGAAATATAACTGTGCTTCTAACACTCCTCAACACCCTCAAGGCCTCAATGTTCAACTTTCTCGCAAAACATTTTTTTTTTCCTGACTTTAATGTTTGTTTTCTTGTTTCCTCCTCTCGCTGCGGGCACCGCGGGCTCACTTTACTTGAGGCGACTCTGAAGGGCGCTATCTAGTAAACAGATGTTTGGATCGCTCGGGAGAAATAAGAACCAGACAATATAAGAATTTGGGGGGAAAATCGACCATCGGTGTTTTGGATCTTCGTTGCCTAATATTGGTTAAAGCCAGTGTTTCTGGAGACGTTAATCACTCTGCAGCCCTATAGTATTCTGTTTGATGTGATGTAATCTCACCACGGCTTCTGCGCTATATATCACACAGCCCTGGGAGTGTGTGAGTGTAGTTTTGATCATGTACAAAATAAGATTAAAGGGAAAAGCCAGAGACTAAGGCTCGGCATTGGGCACGCTGAAGCGCAACACAACAACACTCCTCTGCGTCTTCTTCTGGTTGGAGAGAAAGAAAAACACAGTTTAAACCAAATCCAAACAAAAGTATGTTTTCTAATGAGCATTGTAAGGGTATAGCAGTTAAATGGGATTCTAATCACTATTCTAAATATGTCGACCCCTGTGGAAGCCATAGTGGTTTTCCAATTAGCTGCTCTTCGAACTCAGGGCTTCCACCATGTTGAACTGCTTGAACCCTTAATCATTGCTCTCTCTCTCTCTCTCTCTCTCTCTCTCTCTCTCTCTGTGTATATATATATATACACAGTTGTCATAGTGAGCCTCATTTACGAGCAGCCGCTCAGGATGACTTGTTAGTATGCGTTTAACGTGTGACCCTGCGGTCGCCCGTCGCCCGGCTTCACCCCTGACATTTCGGGGGGAGGGACCCGAGACACAGGTCATGTGTCTGGGGCCGCGGCCCTTTGATCCTCGGGGGTCCCGAAACCCCCTCCCGGTGGGAGATTGGGTATAAGCATAATGGAATAAGACACCCCGCGAGCCGACGGTGAGATGTGACATCCACGCCTGTCGCTGCCAGGGTGTTTATTGAATTACAGCGGTCGCTGCAGTTCATCACCGTGTCTCGCAGACACCACACAGCATCAGCGGCTCTGAGGAAACAAAGACACGTGTCTGGAGTCCTCTCCTCTTCTCATACGTCGGTATATTAAGCAAACCCAAGCTTTTTCACTCATTCCGGTATTTGATTACTAATATCCTGTATCCTGGTTGTGAAAGTATTTTTACTGATCCTCACCGAATCTCTTGATGGTAAGTCCTCAGTGAAGAGAGGATCTACTCAGTCCAGTTGACCAGTCAATAAAATTATGCACAGTGAGGACCTGGTGGATATGCTCTGACACATAATGAGTTTCATGCACATGCATACATACTGTATGTGATTAGAAATGTACTAGAAATGTACAGAGAAAGGTCCTTGCAGCTATTTCAGGTTTAAATCAATAGCTCATTACAATCTTCTTGGGGTAAATCTTGTGAAAATATAAAAATATATAACCCTACAACAGAATCAGAATCAGTTTATTAGGCCAAGTACATGTCTTGGTAATAGTTGGTGCATTTTAGTGCAAACATAGAGTAGCATATAAAAAATAATGATGAAATGATGATAAAAACGATGAATAATGATGAAAATAATGTTTAACAGTTTTTTTTAACAATATTCATACGTATACAGAACAAATAAAACGTGCTTTATGCGCCAGATAGAGATAAATTACACCAAGGGCTACATCAGGGGCTAAGTGGCAGTAAGGATGCAAGTATTGACTGGGTATGAATATAAATATGAACACACAGCTAATAACGGACGGCTTAGTCTGACTTATTACAGTATTGCACACAAGCCAATTAAACACGTTTTTATTTTTATTTTTGTGCTTTCCAAAATAATGAAATGAAACTCTGCAGTCGCCTTATGTGTTGAGTTCTATGGCCTTCAGGTCTTCAGCAGCCGGCGGGAGACGGAGGTCTGAGACGAGCTTTAACATGAGCTTTAACAATTCATCAAGGTGAATTGAAATGTGTTATTAAAGAGCGCGTTGCGTTTGGTCATCTGGAAAGAAATGACATGAGATGTTGAAGAGTCGAGAGAGGAATCCCTGCTTTAGGCCTTACAGTAGGAACGCAGGTATGGAGAAACTTTACGGTGCGTGAGAAATGGGTTAAATGCAGTGCGATGACGTTATGACGTGCAATGTCGGGGCAACAGCATCGGCTGTCAGGGTATTCATTTCTTTTGGCCATGACAAATTTTGAATAAAGTAGGTGTGTAATAATATATTATTAATACAGTCTTTTATGTCATTATAATGTCTGCTGAAAATGCCCTGAATGTACACAAATTAGGCTATTTCCTTGCCTGGGTCCAGACCTTGGACTCCGCCCACTCCACCGAGTGAACTGATTCTTACGGTCTGGCATCGTGGCATGGAACACCGATTTCTCGGTTGAGAAAACATTCAGTCCAATCAGCGCCAGGCTGTTCTAAATGGATTAAAAGTACAAATTACTTACTTTTTTGTTTTTACTTGGCTGCGCTCCGCTCTTAAAACCCCGGCAGAACAGGCGTGTCGGCACGGCCGCGCGTCAGCGTCGACTTAAAATGACGTCAGATTCGGGCGGACACGTCGGCCTCTAGTGACTGGTCAGGGAGAATAGAACCCCCCTCCCCCCCGGACACGGGTCAGAGTGGAGGCGATGAGACTGAAGATGGAGACGGAGTTGACACTTCTGTCTACCAGGCTGGATGGTTCCTAAACTGTAATTCTAGTATGGAGGCCTTAACAATGTTTTCGATGTTACACTGACTGCTCGTCACTCAAAACCCTGTTTGAAAAGCCCAGAGGTGTGTTTCCCGCTGTTCACGGGGAACAAGACCGTCTGTAAACACTTGACTTTTCCCTTTTCATTGTCATGTCAGTTGTTGTCAGTAAAAAGCACAGCGAGGATGATCTAGCGCTCCGTTCACGCAAGATCAGTCCTACTCACAAAGTGTTCCACTTGCTTCCGATTCCACAGATTTGTCACATTTTTCAGGAATTGAGACTTGAAGGAAAGTGCTATCAGCGGCGTATCTTTATCATTTGTCATCAGTGATGGCAAGAATCCTCACCACGGCGTCAGAGGTGCGGAGACTTTTCTTTAACAAACATTCATCATGTACCATCCTGTGGATCAACACATTTGATAACCTGGTAAAGATTTACTGTGTTTCGTCTTGCCTTCGTCTTGTCGTGCCCCCCCGCCTCTCGACATGCTTTGCACAACACCATGGGCTTGTAAAATGTCGTCATTTTAAAGTGGTAATCCATAAGATTATTTTGTAAAAAAAATAAATAAAATCCCATTCAATGTATTTGCGTTCAGGGCCGGGCCACCAGTGAGTGATCATCACAGTCAGAACATGCTAGATCATTGATGGTATAGTGTATCTGTAATGGAGAGGGAGCGATTGTTCCTCCAAATAAAACAAATAAAAACTGTGTTTTTATTTTAGATGTATTTATTTAACTTCGTTTCCTTATTGAATGAAACAAAAAACGCCCCGTGCATAACGGGGACACTTCCTCAGTCACTCTTACCCCCCCCCGACCAACAGAGTGCCTAGAGCGGCAAAATGGCTGGAGCCGGGCCTGTTTGCATTATGCATGTGCTCATCCATATGCCGTTTCCATTGTTGGTGGCGGGGTCCGCCACCATGATCGAGCACGGGCGAGAAGTGAAAGGGAGCCGCAATTCATTTGATAAAGCAGCGTAGCTAGTTGTGGTCAGTAAACTGTCAGAGTGGATGAAAAAAAGGTTGCAGTTTCAAATGGAATTCTGGGAGTTTAAGTGTAGTACACCCAACACAGACGATCTCATGGATTTTCACTTTAATATCCAAAATATTTCCCCAGCACAGATATACTCCCTTTTTGGGCACCAACCAACTCTGTGTTCAAATGTTGATCTGCACCACTTATTTTGTATGTGTGTAGTGAACTCGCTCCACGTGTCCTCCATGCATCTCAGGCAGTGTTTAGTTTGCACCACATGTTCCCAGAGTCCCCGGCTGATTCGATAATTCACTTTGCAAGCACAGTGTGGAAGACACAGCGCACAATAGTGTCATTTCTGCTGATATCGCAGCACTTGGAATGTAACACTGCAGTGTGTATATTGCCGCATTTACATATTTGTAATTTAAAAACAGGATATACCCTGCAGCATTACCTTACACTAAAATAATAACCCAGATTGGAGCCTTGGTGCCAGATCAAATCCATTAAAAAACATTTTCCTCTTTCACATGTGTCACTTCTGTAGAAATAATCAATATAAACTGGGTTGACTGGTCCCCGGTTTGGTGTGCTTGGGAGAAAATATCTATTTGATCCTATCTCGGGGCGTGTTGCCGAAGTGGAATGACGGGTCAGTTTCGGGTCTCGGAGATACTTCCTGGGAGAGTTGAGCGCATCCAGGCTCATCAAACATTAAGACTGTCAGAAAGCAGCCATGGCACCGAGTTCTTTTCTCTTCTTTTTTCTTTCTTTTTCTTCTCACCTTACTCATATAATCTCTCTCCCGGTACTTTTCGTAGTTTAGTCTGGAACATGACAACTTACTCCCACCCCCCACTTTGTCTTTACATCTCAGTCGGGCTTTGGTGAGAGGTTCACAAGCTACCTCGCCTTACAAGCGACTCTGGATCGGCTCTCTAGTCGCAGCGGGGAATGCGCTTTCTTATTTTGCAACTGATCCTGCCTAAATTTGAGCAGGTATTTTCAAAAGATATGCAGACAAGAATAGGGCAAGCTTCCCGACAAGGAGACAAACATGTATCCGCCGTGTCAACTGCATGCGGGGTGTGTCGAACAACAAGCGTTTCATGTGAAAGCGAAAAACGAGACTCCCTCCGCACCGGGTTTTCACGTGTGTCTCGTCTCGGAGCGTGTTATTTGGTCGGGTAAGCCTTTACACCTCACGTTAAATGTAACTCTGGGATATTCAAATCGCATTCAAATGAGGTTTACGATTCCCAAAACACAGGGTGAAATAAATGTCAGATTTTGAAGTAATATTTATCTCAAAATAGGTTCCTCTTCATGATGGTGTCGTATCACTTCATTGCTCAGTGTTCTTGCTGCCTGTTTAATATGCATTGGCTCCCTGGTTTGATTTGAAATTGGAAAGTGTATTTCTATTTTCTGCTTTGTTATGTACAGTATACGGTAATGTGCCTATCCAATGGGACAACTTTGATACAGTAGGTGTGTGTATTGTTGTTTTCCCCAGTAAAATAACCCTAATCAATGCAAATTCAAGGTGAAATTCAGGGTAGTCAATAGTCATTAGGAAAAACATTTTCAGAATTGCAATATCCCTAATTAATATCCAAGGTAATATAATCAGATTATTTGTGAGGTTTTTGGACGGAAAGATGCAGTCGTTTACAGATGGCATAGCATTCTTAAACCCTACTCATCTTTATATAAGTTACTGTTGAATCACTGTGGACTTCAATTGTCTAGTTCTAGCTGACTCATGTATTGGCCTCATGTCCAGTCATCTTAACCCATCTCATCACGGTGGTGAAATGACTAGCATGAGGACAGCCAGTTCAAAGATTCGTCATCCCTGCAAATCACAATTACCACATTCAGGCAGATCGCCCTAGCAGACGTCAAGTACAGTGGAAAACCTTCCAAAAACGGCGTATATTTCGCAATTGTTGGATGCAAAGAAGATTACGTGAACAAAAAGTATCAAGACGTGAAGTACGGGGGAAGAATTAACCATTGGGGAAGAACTACACAATTTTCTGTTTAAGAAAACCGCACCCCTTCCAAAGTGTACATGCACCCTAACATGCATGTCTTTAGGGTGGCAGGAAACCGGAGCTGGAGGAGGCCCCACACATCAACATGGGGAGAACATACAAAGAAAGGAAAAGGCGCCAGTTGGGTTTGAACCCAGAGCCTTGTTTCTGTGAGGCGGCACTGAGCCACCGTGCCATGCTAGACCAGCAGTTCAGGCAAACTGGAGACCGGTGGTGTGTTGATGGTGTGTCAGTAGATGTGGGATGGACTGTCTTCTGCTCATCCTCGGCTGGGATCGGCTCCAGCCTCCCGCTGGACCCCGACCGGGACGAGCGGCTAAAGAAACAGGGAGGACAGACACAGAAAAGACATTTTGTTTTACCTCTTGGGCCGCACTCTCGACTGCAGCTCTTTGACACGAATGAACCTCAGGCTCTGTCCAACTGCTTATGGCAGCCGGACAGAGGGTAGAGTTTCATCAAGTAGAATGAATATTGATTAGTTTTTTTTGTAAGTAAAGCATGGTCTTCAAAGACCTGCAGAAAAGCTGTAAAATGCCTTTGATTTCCAGGCAAATGGAGAGAAAAGTTGGATGTTTATATTCAGAAACAGACACGAACACACACACACACAGGTATGCAAGATCATTTCTAAAAAGAAAATCTGAAATTTCTTATCATTTGAGATATTGACAAAAATGGAGGAAGCGGTGGTATTAGTTAAACATCTTTGTCCTTGGTGTTTAAATTCTTTTTCCATGACACGTGTCAAATCGGTTTCTAAGATTTCTTACATGTGCACTACCACTGTCTGCCACTAGATGGCAGTTGATTTGACAGTTGCATGCTCATAACTATTCATCAACACAGCCTGTGTTTACGATAAGATGCAAATGTATTTTTCTTAACACAGAAAAAGAGTCATTGCCAAACCTCTCACTTAATATTAAAGGAGCTCTTCTACCCTCTTTGCACCCCCTGCAGGCGAGCAGTAGCCCTGCATGCATCCGAGCGCTGACCAAGATGCTGTACTGCCCCTTCTGCAAGGGCGCGCCCTCCCTGCGCCCCTGCAGGAACTACTGCCTGAACGTCATGAAGGGCTGCCTGGCCAACCAAGCCGACCTGGATCCAGAGTGGAACCAGTACATCGGTAAGTGAAGAAAAAAATACCAACCGCCAATTCAATTGGAGGAGCAAAAGCAATCGACACATTACAAAGCCCTAGCTGCCGTTGCTATTTTAAGAACCGTTCCGGTTGGTGCTGAATGCGTTGCTTGTTGTCGTGTTGTCGTGTTGTGGGCCTTCGTGCTTTTTGACAGCGTTGGTTTCACCAACACAGCACTGGGCCCGTAGATAAGAGGCCACTTCATTTGTCATTCTTCTGTCTACAATTTCCCTGATGAAAGGAGTTTATTCATGGCACTCTGCTCCCCGCTGCTCTAAATGAGGACTTGCAATAGGGCAGTATCGCACCACGGGGAGTGTCGAGCTTTGTGAGGAGATGAGGAGCGGTTCAACATGTGCTCCAGCTCAGAGACAAAGATTAGCCAAATTTATATAAAAAAGAAATACAGTATATGCATGTAGAACATCAGGCCGATAGGCTGGTTCTGCGGGACTGCACCGAAGCGGCGAGGCCTCATGTCACAAACCGGCGCAGTTGAAAGTAGAGATGTTCTTTCTCTCCTGTCTCCTGGTGATGTCATCGATGAGCCCTTAATACTCGTTCACAACTAGCTTTCATGTGATTCTCTCCACGCGTCTCACTGAAGCGAATTATGCTTCCTTTTCATGGGTGCGAATGAAATATTATGCATTGTACCTTTAAATCCGGATTGGGCTTCTATAATACATACGGTACATTCCTTGCTTGGTATAATGGAGTGTTGAGGTCAGACCAAAATCTTTCTTTCACCAATACATTTTCACTATAACTTTACCCATCATGCCTTTTGATCCGTCTCTTAACTTTGAACAAAGGACTTGTGTATAAAAGGTACAAATTGGTATTTCTATTTTTCTTTTGTCACAAAGACAGGTTATTGGTGTTATATTGCTATCGCTATTGAATTGTACAAACGGAAAGTGAGTTATTAAGCAGAATTGAGACCGTCCATGCTACGAGGGAAGAAAATACGGGATAGAGGTGTTTATTATTTGGCAATATGAAGAGACAAGACATGATGTCAACTGAGATTATTGTTGCGGAACGTTTAGTGAGTTTGAGGTTTTCATTGTAACGGCCGTAATTAAATTCCACACATCATTATAAGGTGGCAGATGTCTATCTTTCATATTCATTACGCCCCCGATAGAACCCTAGGCTGTCATATTTGATTTTTCCTGAGACCCAAGGGCTTGTTGGAAGTGTGTGTGTTACATGGTTCTATGTGTTGACCTACATCATAGGATGTTTGATGTCTGTTTAAAATTCACAACGAAAATCACCCAGTCAGGGATAAAACCGAATACGAGAGTGCCCTATTACATGCCTCGGCTACCGACCAAAGAAAAAAAAAAGAAAAGTCCTGTTAAGTCCACGTTAAGCCCAACGGATGGAAACAATGTGTTGGCCGACTATTCTGTTAATTAGAGACAGAATCTCCATGTAAGTTTTCCTTTTTGTCCTTTCGAGGGATAGTTGTTAATCATTAGATATGATTTTCTCCAAATCTCCACACCTGTCTGTACCGTAGCTGGAGAGATGACGGTGAAACTCGGATCCAAACAGTCACTGTTGTACATTCTCTGATGGAGTCAACGTCTTGTAAATGGAATAACAGTTTAACTGATACCATATGGTCTCATTCCATAGGTATTATTATTAATTTTTTTTTCTTTTATTATTATTATTATTATTATTATTATTTTGTGGCTAAAATATTATTATTATCGACCATTTCCTATATACTCATATCAATGAAAATGTAATATTTCACCACTTTTTTACCAAGTCCTAAGATGTAGCATTAATAAACATATAAAAGGTCCTGATGGAAAGTTAGATATAATAGAGATGCATGTTTCCCTCTCTCTCTCTCTCTCTCTCTCTCTCTCTCTCTTTCGGTTCCTTCAAGACCCACTGAGTTTATTTCAATTTGAGGGAAAACAAGACATTTATTTGACAATGAATACGGACTGACAATGATCTGGCGATAAGACCCCATGATGCTGCGGAGCTCGTACAGAAATGAATATAAATATATATGTTTGGAGGATGGATCTTGGGGAGAGGGGGGGGCGAGTGGAGAGATCCTCCCCCGACGATGGAGTCCTGACGCTGGTGCTGATGGAGACTACGCTGTCGCTGTGTTCCTGGGGGGATCCGGTGATGCTGCTACTGGGTCGAGAGGTGGGAGAGCTTGAGCGCGGCATCTGAAATGACAGAGGGAGGGGAGCAAGCAGCCGTACAAATATTGGCGTGTGGCCAATTGGTTGGCCGCATGCCGGAGCTGATGAATTCCGCCTGCTGTGAAGTAGGTAGTCTTCCTGACTGAACTTACGCTAAATCTCCATATAATTGGTCATTTTAACGCCCGAGCTGTTAAAAAAAAAACCCCAAGAGAGACTAAATTGAGGAAAGAGAGACATTTATTTAAGAATTATTTCGAGAAACGGTTTTGGGAGATACAATAGGACTCGGGATGTACAGCATCAGTGTTAATACATGTATATTGTATATCCATTATGTATGTACATAAATGGAGGTGGATCTCGGAGGGGCGCTGTAGAGATCTTCCCCCTGTGGTGGGGTCCTGACGCTGGTGGCGATGGAGACTGTGCTGTAGGATGACCATCGGGAGGATCCGGCGAGGCTTGCTACCGGTGGGGATGGGGCGGAGGGAGGGTGGGAGCGCTTGAGAACAGCGTCTGAAATGACACAAGGAGAGAGGAGCAAGCAGCCGTACAAATGCGGCAGGTCCTGATTGGTTGGGGCTGAGTGGCAGAGCTGGCAAACGCTACACGGCCGTGATAGTAAGTAGTCCTGACTGAAGAGCTACGGTAAATCCTGTGTTTCCTGAGATTCTTGCAGTATTAAAGTTGTTTTAAAAAAAAATAGAATTGCACCAGCTGCTTCGTATAAGTAAAAATAAATTAAACATCCTCGACAAGGAGTTGATAATCGTTATATCTCACAATTTGGATACTAACAACTCTGCCTCTGGTCATTTTTTTTGTCACTAAAGTGAGGGGCCCCCTCAGACCTCCTGGCCCAGATTCTCGTAATTACCAAGTAATTACCGGCGTACAGTCATCACGCTTACAGTTATGAAGAGGTAGCCGTCACCGCTGGCTCTCATTAAACTCGGTGGAACCGCCGATGTGGTCGCTTGACTGTCCCACGGGACCCGGCAGAATAATTGGCCTTGCAATTAGCAGCGAGGTGTGTCGACCTGAGGAACGGGTGTAAGAAGGAAAATCTTTCTCTTTTTCATTACCTGGACAATGATTCCATTACTGCACCCACCGCGCATTGGTCTGGTTATTCCAGTGTATCTCACCCAGGTGAGGTTTTAGGTGATGAGGTATAATATCCAGAAATATGAGGAAAAAAACTGATACGTAGACAACATGTGTTCTTTTCCTCCTCCTCCTCCTCTGCCCCGGGAGGGCTGCTCAGCACTTCTCACTACATATCACCCCCCATGTTTCTGTAGTAGCTAATTGTACATTTAATTAGCGTTACATCCCCTAATTTGACAACTGCTTTCCCCAGCATTGATCACAGAGCGATTCACTTTCCCGTTTGGTCTTCATTAAAAAATTCATTTTCATGCTTTGGCTCTTTCCGTGTAGATGAAATGGCATTTCTGCAACGTTTTGCTCGGTGACACAGAATGATTGTGAGACGACTGATTTTCAATTAGCTCTCGGGTAAAGTTTGTCGCTTTCACAAAACACTATATAACATCACGGATTACAATGTGTGGTAAGATGCACACACTAAACCAGTGTTGTTCAACCGCTGTGCCGCAGCACACTAAGAGCTCTCCAAGTGTGCCATGAAATTTGTTCAAATTTCACTTTAAATAAATAATGGAAACTAGCTTTTGTTGTGTTGCAAGATCAATATTGCAAGTCTGCACCAACTCATCTAATTCATTAATTCCAGCAAAATGGCAGCTCCAGTTTCTATGAGCAGCGATGAAAGGTTCGACTCTTTGTTGAGATTCGGTTTTGACAAGTATCTCAGCAAAGAGTCAATTTTCAGACTCTTGGTTCACTTGGTTCAGTCGGTGACGGTGAGCGAGGGAGGACTTCCTGCACGGTAATCCAGAGTCAGAAGAGTGAGTTTGGCTCTGAGTTGTGAATTAAAGTCTCCCAAGAATCATTGAATTCTGTCAAAATGATTTACTTTGGTGGAATGCCAAGTGTAAATCGGTCATATTCAATATGAATTATCCAAATGTGTGGACTTTTTTTCTCCTTTTGTTTAATTATTTTCAGTTTGTGAGTTGAACATTCACTCGCTCGCCCACTCTTTTGTCACTCGGGAGTGACTCCTGACCATTTAAAGGATTTGTTCGTAGCTAGCATCTGAACAAGAAAAAAGCCATTCACACAAGCTGCCAGTACAGTTAACTTTGGTGCTCACATAGCGGCCAAAAAGCAAGGATAACATCTCAGAACAAATTTAAAGAAGATAGTGGCCAAAGTCGCACAGTGAAAAATGGAACCCAAAACCCTGACATAGATCTACTGTAGAGCCGGTCCAAACCTAAAGCTATAAAGATATTCATCTTTATTCATCTGGCTGGTATTCAGAGCAGCATGGGACCAGAGCAGACAAGCTGTTGGGAGGTGAAATAATAATTCTTCCATCCAGAGAGAAATCCTGTTCAGCTGCAGGCTGAGCCTCCCAGCAGCGAGTCCTCCTCAGACCCTCCCTCTGCTCCACTCCATAGTCCTTCCTGACTAAATGCATTTAAACCTCTGACAGAATTTGTGGGAAAACGGATTTACATGAGCCAAGACATTTGTCTACATTGTGAGTGGGGACGCCAGAAGGGACGACTGCGGCACAAACCAGAGTCTAGAGCATCCCTATTTTCATATTTATTCATTATTTTGACATCTGATATTTTGCTTCTGAAGGCTAACATTATTGTGATGATGTGAAATCAGAATCAGAATGTGTTAATTCGGCCAAGTACATTTTCACATACCTACGAGGAATTGCTTGTGGTGAAGATTGGTGCATTGCACAATGTGATTCTATGCACAGGATAACTTAAAGGTGCAGTGTGTAGAATTTAGCGGCCACGAGCAGTGAGGTTGCATGGTGGTTTCGTGTCAGAGGCGGTGCAAAGCGGCGGCGTCCGTGGAGGAGAATCTACGTGGTTGCGAAACTTGCAAACACGCAGAAGACCCTCTAGAGCCAGTGTTTGGTTTGTCCGTTGTGGGCCACTGTAGCAACATGGCGGAGCCCCTTCCACATCCATGGATGGGGCTCCAGCCCCCATGGAGATATAAATGGCTAGTTCTAAGGTAACAAAAACACAACGATTCTAATTTTCATGGGATTATACACTAATTAAAACACACTTATGAATATTATATTCCATATTCCATTCCATTTCTGCCGAGTCCGTTCCGCAAAATGCCACTAATTCTACACACTGCACCTTTAAGTCAAAAGGCAATAACTGGAGATAAGTGGCAGCATGGCTGCTAGTATGGCTGTGGATATTGTGTTCAGGGTTAATAAATATGTACACAATAATACGGGCATGGAAAACATTGAATGAGTAGGTGCTATGTTATTACCAAATTATTACTGTCTACTATGTTATTACCGTATTATTACAATATATTGTAAATAGTATCTCTTAAGCTATGATAAGATAAGATAGTAATTTAGTTTCATATAAATTAAACATCCTTGAGAACTCGCTTGCATATGATTAATATCTCACTAAAAAATAAACGTCTTATCCTTCGCTCCCGGACGGAAGGACTGGTGAGTCCGTGCTTCCCCTTCCTCGCTCCAGGCAATGGAAACAAATGGACCCAGCAAATGAAATGTGACTGAGATATTTCACTTAAAAAAGCACAACGTGACGATCGTGAGGTTCCCGGAATCCATCTTGTGATCCCACGGCTTCGAGGCCCGATGTCAGACTTAAATAAAGTGCCGCTCACGGTGGGAAGTTTGTTCTCGTAGGGGCAAGGTTATAATAGTGGAAATAATTGACGCTGCGGTCTCAGTGGGACGTCGCTTTATTAATGATATAACACAGGCCATGCTGCGTGGGCGGCAGCGACCTTAGCGTGAATTCATGGACTTTTCCCCCCAAACAGTAAAGGAGAAACTAATGAGATGCCAGATTGATTAGCCGTGATTGCTGCACGGGGGCAATTTTCAACATTTTGTCACTTAGCGAAAGGCTTTTGTTTCCAATCGTGTGAATTTACAGCAAAATGGAACAAATGTCTACACACAAATATGGTATCTGGGTTGTTGTGTGGGTTTTCTCGCTCTTATTGATGTAATTAAACATCGAATACGTCATGGATTATAATGGCTTTCCAGACCGGTGTCCACTCTGTAATCCATTTGCACGTGGTTTGGGAATAAAGCCACGCGACCTCCCGTTCCTCATGTAATACCAAAGTGTGGAGTGGATTGTGACGCAATAAATGACAGGAAACGCACTTCACAACTTCTCCCTGACAAGAGCTTCATAGGGAGAATCTGGATGCGATGAGGGAATCGGACACTTTATGTTTACGGCGAAACGCGCTCAATAACATGTGAATTTTTGAATTAATTGGAAGCGGGATTAACTTTTAATTAGATGCTTTAGCTGAAGCGTAGAACTGCTGATGAACACCTGTCAGTCTCTTTTTTTTTTCCCGAACCCCCCACGCTGAACATACCGGTAATCAAACCCGGCACGCTAAGTCCCCCTGGGATTTATGAAAAATAAAGGCCTCTGCATAAATTAGTGGGTTGATATTTCTGGATGGTCGCTTAAATCCCACCTCCATGTGACTCGCTGCTTGTTTGCTCCAAACAGAGGGGTGTGGCTGGTAATTACTATCACCGTGGCATGAACAAATATCACCCTCACAAACTGTAGTCATAGATCCACAAATGGAGAGCAGAAGTGAACGTGTTGACCACGCAGAAGAAGAATATTTTGAGGTGGAGGATTGAACTGGAAATGTATTTATGTATTTCATGGTGAGTGGGCTTGCCGCTTGGATATGTCAGGGATAATGTACAGCAAGCCGGCCATTATTGCAAAATTAGCCCCCGACAGGGTGATCTAAAGGGGGTTATTTTGTGATAATGACCGGCTGGCTATAAATTATCCCGCTTATTACACAGCTACTTACTTAATAAGAGAATACATTGAGACAGAATATAGATTTGAAATGATTTTATTACTAGTATGCTGAGAAAGAAAGAAAGAAAGAAAGAAAAGTCGTCCACAGCAGCATAGCTCACTCACAGCAATCTATTCGCCCTACAAAAAAAACTTTAGCCTACATATGACAAAACGAATGTGAAATTGGACATATCGTGTTTCATCTCGTCAGGTCTTCCATTGTAGTTTCTATGTCGTGTCACAACATGTCGCCGCTAGCAAGTGCACTCCACCTGCATCGGCATGCAGGTGGAGTGATGCGAGGGATATGGAACTGGGCAGAGAAGTGGTTGCACGGTCGTTATTACTGTAACAGACAAAGGTCATTATTTAGAAATAACTGGCAGCCAATTGACCAGCTATTGACCAATCAGAACCGAGTATTCCACTGAGTCATGTAATTATTATTATTAATTATTATAATTAAGTACCATTTCAACAATAACTTGAAATTTAGAAGTTTTTGATAATAAAATCACCTATTTGTCAACAATACAAGGCAGTGAATGTGGGACTGATGTATTCAGGCAGAAAATAATTTAGTGGCATCTAGCGGAACGGACTTGGCAGAAATGGAATATAATATTCATAAGTATGTTTTAATTAGTGTATAATCCCATGAAAATAAGAATTGTAGGGTTATTTGTGACTTAAAATTATAAATCAGCTCGATAGGGGGCACCACCAGCTTTTTAATCTTTTAAAAGCTGGAAAAGATTAAATTAAACCAAAGTATAATTATAATTGATCAGTCTCTGAAGGAATTTGAATTATTTTCCGATACATTTACATCAAAACTCACTTTTAAGGAACACAGACACACAGGCTTCTTTTTCACAGAATGAGATTTATTTTTTCACACTAACTAAATGAATAAATGAAAGAAAAAACACGTCTAAGAAAAGAAAACAAGCAAATGAATAATAGTAAAGAAAAAATGATAAAGAAAAAGGAAATAAATAATTTTCCCTGAGATGGGCACCTTTAACTCAATGGCAAATAATGGGATCAGATTAAATTGCTCTTCTCAAAAGACGTGAAAAACGCAACTAGGGGCTTTTAACTTCTCTAAGAAAATTATAAATTTACTGGACACCAATACTGAGTCTTGAACCGTTTGAAAGGTCGTCGGCGTGGGGAGCGGTCCGCGCCACGGTGGACTCCGTGGCGGGAACTCGCCATCCGCGTCTCGTCTGCCGGTGGCTTCCAGCGATACTGGGTGGAAGACCCCAAGCGAGCGGCTTTCTCTCCAGTTTCAGTCTTTTGTGGTTCAAAACTTCCAAAATTGAAAAACACACAACGTAGCAAAAAAGTGATTTTAACAATATAAAAATCTAACAAAAGATAGGAAAGTGAAACAGTTCTTCAGTTGGATACTGAGGCAGACTGGTTTCGTAAAACAAAATGGCGTGCAAACTTAACAAAGGGAGAAAAGGGCAGAGATTTAAACACGCGTGATAACTTCTGGATCCAAGTGGAGATCAGCTCGACGACGCAATGGCTGCAGGCTGCTTTTAAAGTCCAGGTATCCAGGTAGAGTCTGTTTAAATAATTAAACGCGCAGAAAAGTCAGAAATCCGTACCCATTAAGTTAAATGGTTAACATTACTTTCAAACATTAATTCTGGATAATGAGGTTTTCATACACACATGGAAAATAATAAAACAGTATTCTCAAACCACTCTGTAGTGATTAAGAATTATCAAATGTTTCTAATTATTAATTATAAAAACACATAATTCCTGGCGTCATTCATTATTCAAAATTTAACACTATCATTCCATGGTAAAGAATAATATAAAACACACTTTATTATGTCAAAAGGAAGTCGACACAGAAGAAAGAATAATCTTTATGTTTGAGAGATGCAGTTCTCTTTGGGAACTCAAGAGGGAGACAAAAGTAATCATGGCAGAACACATTTAAATGAACTATGTAATTCAGCAATTCTAATCCGATGGCGACCTGAATGGATTCATTTTTCATAAATTCACCTGGAGGAAAATGTTATTGTGATTACCAATTAATTCCTACATCAGTTAGATTTATTTCTCACTTTAACTTAAACATAAAGCAAGACAAATGCAAATGCCAGCTCAGGAATGTGCCTCGTGCCAGGAAGACAAAAGGAATTTGGTCAGATTGGCTCCTTTCTCAGCAGGGGGTTGAGTTGATGAGGCCTATATCTTGCGGAGTCCCCAGGTACACAAAAACAAGCACGGTTTATTATCCCACTCTTGCTTTAGTTTAATTATCCTGGCTGGGAAGCCAGAAGGGTTAATCGGTGTAGCAAAGTTCGAATCTCTCCGGGGGTCAATGCTTTCACCCCAGTGAGTCCTGAGTTTCGATGATCAAGCATTCTGTTATCAGCATTCCGTTCCTGGAAACTGGTTAGAGAAACATTCCTGTCAGCCTGTTGAAAGATTTGGTCGTGTCACGCTACAGAGTCATTGTGTTTTTGCTACCTTAGAATGAGCCGTTTATGTACATGGGTACCGGGTCACCTCCACGGAACGTGCCATGTTTCTACAGTAGCCCAGAACAGACAAACCAAACACTGGCTCTAGGGATAGGAATTCACGTTTTTCGTGGCCACCGTAGATCTCCTACATAGTACAAATAGTACAAGAACGCAAAAGATTAGTGGAGGTAGCCTTTAAACAGTGTTCACTTGTCTATGAGGTGATCAGAAAAGAAAACAACCTTTTCTTTTTTCCTGAGGAATATTCTTGAAGCGTGCTGTCTTTAACCGTTATGATGATGATGATGACGATGATGATGATGTTATTTATCAGGCTGTCATCCAGAATGGATGTCTTCCTCCACTCACGTCATTGGAAACATAAGTCAAGTCCCGCAGGTGATGAATATTGTCCTCCGTAGTTTACACCCCACGTGTCATTATCATTTTTTGTCACTGACAGGCGCTTGACACCGCTGATGGAAACCCGCTTCCCCTCCCACTCACCATGGAGACTCCAGCGACGGGCTCCAAGTCTAACTGTTTGTCTGTTTTGCCTTCGTCTCTTTCCGCTTTGCTGTTGTTGTTTCCTCAGGAGAGACATGTCAGCGCGCTGAAAGCGATCTGCGTCAGTTCTATCTGCTCATTTCTTTTTAATTAGGCCATTTGTTTCATTTGGAAACTGGAACCAGCCTACATCGCCTTTTATGAAAATTCAAGCCAGGAACATGTCCTTTCCTCTGTGAAACTTTACTCATGAATAAAATATAGAACAAAAAAAGAAAAAGCATCCTCTCACACACCAGGGCTGGAAATTAGACCTCGCAGCTAGGGCAAAATATTTCCTTCTCTCCACAAGGGCACTGAAAGGAAATGTCTTCAAACATAATTCATTGAGTTTTATATTTCAACACCGGCTAATGGCGTCACCCCGGAGATGCTGCATCCAACTGTTGTCGTACCACTTCAGTTGTTGTTGTTTTTTAAGAAAAAGGAGATGAACCCACGCGGAGGACGTGCAGATTTGTAGCATAGGTCTGCAATTGGCTCCGTTCCGCAAAAAATGTCGCCTTGAGGCAGTAATGACCACAGAATCATATTTTACACTAAAGGTTAGTCTTGTACTGTGTCTGAGGTTTTTTCTATGATCCTCACTGTATATGTACCTATGTATTTTCTACTTTAAATAAAATAAATCTAAATGAATGGTGAAAAATCCAGAGCATCATCTGTGATATATAAAGTTTTATTTGTCAATGCTTAACAGTGTCTCAACAGTGTTTCAATCCAATCCCATGCAAACATTTAAAAGAAAATGACAGAAATGGTAATATAACGACAACAGAAAAAGTCTGTCAGTTATGTGAATGTAAATGTAATTATAATGTTATAATGAATGTAAATGTTTTTTATCAGGCTGTATTCTGGATCATGGGTCACAGCCAGGGCCGGCCGCTGGCATAAACACTCTATGCGGTTGTTTAGGGCCACAACCGCTGGGGGGGGGGGGACG
>OMKR01044296.1:0-18768 GCA_900302355.1 Cyttopsis rosea | reverse complement strand
CAGCAGTAACACCTGTAAACACCAGTATTGCGTTCAATCTTTGGGCTGATGCCCTATATTAGTGTGTTGTATAAAAAGGTTATATTTCAAATTGAACCAGGCCTGAACATGTTTGTTGCAAAGTCAAATTCCCAGGAACTCAATTATTCAATTACAGGTGCTTAAGCCCTGGTCACCTCAGTGAATGAGTACAGTGTGGTGTACACAAACACGCTCTAAGTGAAAGTGACCTCTGGTTCAACACCATCACTGAGAGCTCTGTTAAAGGTCTTTAAGATTCACACCCATAACAAAGCCACTGTTGGTCATGGACGGGCATTTAAACTACTTAGAGGCTAATCTGAAGATTGTCTTTCAAGCAATCAAATGAAAATATAGGACATAGCTGAAATTAACAAACAGAAATTACAATTCAACAAGAACTGCAATTATGCGCTTTCTTTACTTGAATATCCATTTAAATGGCTCGATTTATGTTGATAATATATGTGCAACGTGTAATGTGAGTTTACTGTATGTAAGGTTGTGTACAGACCACTTTAAATAACTGTTAAATCCACAGGATGATCTCGTTACGACAGACCCAGTTACCTGATTTACAGGATCCCTGCGTTACATCACCTCACCATCACCGAGCAACCTCCAGGAGATCCCGAGAATTTAAGGTTTTAGGTTGAGAAGAAATCGAATACTGTCTGTAGGGGGAAAATTTATATTTATTCTAACATATTGTTAACAACTGGGAATTATATAACCCAAACTAATAAAGAATTAGGGTAATTCACTTTAGTCTAATTCACTTTATGTTGTGCAACTAACAGGATGCAGCTGTTTGGATTGGTCTCAACTACTGTAAAGCTTACTACAACCGCTTGATGAATATGAGTATAAACAAATGAAATTGCAATATAATGTGAATTATATTATTAAATTAATTATGTCCTTTTGGTCATACTGTAGGATTGATTCCATTCATAGTCAATGGCTAATTTTAGTCTTAACATTTATGTAGGTGAGTCTTAGTTTAGAGCACACTGGCAGGACCGTAACTTAGGATTTTGATATAAAAATCCCATTATACAGAGATAATATTATATTTTACCTAATTTGTAATTTGTAAACAAATGCCTACCAAATTTGTAATTGTGCATGATTTTGGGTTTCGGTTCATTGAGTTCATCTCGATTTCAGGATTCCACTGTGCTTGTGCCAGTAGGTGTGCTCTTTGTTCTACTTCTCTTGTAGCTGTTACTTTAGAGCAGAACCACCTTTGTAGGAAAAAAACACGACATCTTAATCACTTACATAACTATGAAACATAGGGAGCAATGGGCGGGTGCCATGTCATTGTTCCAACAGCCCATTATTACGAAACCAACAATAGTCAGGAAAATGGCCCATTGGACATGGACGACACCCTGACCCTAAGCCTAAACCTAACCATCTCTAAGCTTATACGTAAACGTAACCATCTCTAAGCCTAATAAGAGTGAAGAAGAATGATTTATTAATCACACATTTACGGAGGGTGACACACACATGCAGGAGTGGCGAACGATGAGATACAGTCTCTGCATTCCTTCCTCCAGGGGTAGCCAGGAGCAGTGGGCAGCCCTCACTTTGTTGGCACCTGGGGACCAATTCCAGGAGGTGGGTCCATGCCGTGGTCAGGGACAGGACAGGAAGTGTTCTACATGTTTTTTTAGTCAGGGTCCTTATGGGAGAACGTGCAAACGTGCAAACTCCACACAGAAAGGCCCCTGATCGGGAGATAACCCACCAGAGCACGGTGCCAACAGTGCCCCAGGCGGGAATCAAACCCAGGACTTTCTTGCTGTGAGGCAGCAGTGTTAACCACTGAGCCGTGGTCAGGGACAGGACAGGAAGTGTTCTGCATGTTTTTTTAGTCAGGGTCCTTATGTTGGAGGAGACCCATGCAAACACGGGGAGAACGTGCAAACTCCACACAGAAAGGCCGCTGATCGGGCGATAACCCACCGGAGCACGGTGCCAACAGTGCCCCAGGCGGGAATCGAACCCAGGACCTTCTTGCTGTGAGGCAACAGTGTTAACCACTGAGCCACCGTATATAAAATAGAATAAAACGGTATTTATTTTTATATGCCTTATGTGTGATTCTTAAATCAAGCAATTGAACTTGAGTTTGTGTCACTGAATCTTGAAACATTTTTTTGTGAAAGTGAATGTACTCTAATGTCTGTGCAATAGTTAACAGGAACTTGTACCAGAAATGTTCCACAACATTACTAAGTAAAACATGACAATTACATGTATGTTCTGCAATGTTCTGCAATCAAGTCTTGATTGTTTCCATGGTATTACCAGGCTCTTACCATATCCCTCGGAACTGGTTCTTCCCTTTTAGTAAGCTGAAACTGTACTGTAAAAGGAAGCCTTGTTTGTTTCCATGGTATTACCAGTTAACCCTTTTTACAGTTGTAACTTGAATTGATGGGTAATAGAGGAGGTGTTTCTAAGAATTGGTTGCCTACTTTCCTAGGAAGTACTCAATTATATTTGCGTTATTACCAGCCTAAACCTACACAGTACTTTGTTGATATTATATGTTGTTGTTGGTAATAGTGGACATCTTTCTTAGTATTTCAGCTGTAGTTTCTCTATTTACCTTCTTATTTACAGTGGTAATTACCCAACAATATACTATAATTACCATATATTTACAGGGTAAATACTTACCAAGGGTTACCTGAAATTAATTCTTCATATAAATGAAAACTTCTCTTACACACTAAAATAACATCATCACAAAACTAACTGAAATACTTAGTATGGTAGTAATATTTACTAGAACCGAAATTAACATAATTTTTTTTGTTTGTTTCTGTGTGAATGTTTTCTCCTTGATTAATTGGAAATGTGTCCATCAGCAGGAATTGAATCTGCTAGATAGAACTAGTGGTTGGTCAAAGGAACAATTTATTTACTGCTTTTATATTATTTAGACAATCATTGCAGAAAGATAAATATCTCTAATTTGTCTTGAATCTTTATTTATTATACAGATGTGCAATATTGACATCACACCAAAGTATTGATTTTGATTACATTGATGGTGCTGGACTCAGGTGACACCACATTGACAGCACCTGTACTCTTTTGGTTAGTTAAAGTTAATTCCTTTTGTTGGTACCCATTGTTGCAGAACTCTTGCTCTATTTTTTAATGCTGTCAGCATGCTTGGCATACAACAGAGTATTTGTATGCCGTTGCATCTAGGACAGAGTTGATCTGCAAGTGGAGTTCAAATTCTCGATCTGCAATGCCTCTCTTTATTCATTATTTAATCAACAAATACAGCTGCAATAACCCTGTCCTCTGGATGACCTGTGGGATGACAAGAGCACAGCTTTTTTGTTATACAAGATGGCCACCAATCCCCCTCTTAAATACATAAACATAGGAACCTCAGACGACAACATGTATTGACAAAACATCATTAAAAGTCGACGGAAATTTGAACAGCAATTCGGCACGTGGCCTCTTCCTGTGTTAGCTCAGGCAGTAACGGAGAGAAATGGACAAGGATGTAATCAGGAGGGTGTTCGGGGGTGTATTTGGTCAGCCAGATGTGTGGCCCCTCCACGGCCCGGCCCTGTGCAGCCCCGGCGCCCGGGGCACCTGCCGCAGAGAAGCCGAGCAGAGGCAGGAAGGCCGACTGCTGCCCCCCGCACCGCAACACACACCCAGGACACTGAGCAGCCACCAAGGCCTGGAAAGCACCCAGCGGCACTCTCCGCAGCCCTGCTGGATCACAGCAGGCCAGAAACCACCCGGCACTGGGGGTAAGGTGCCAGGACCCAAACACAGCCAGCAAGGGGCCCACCTGGTCGGCCAGAAACCCCAGTCCTCAATGTGTGCTGTTGGTAAATGCAGTTAAAATTGTGGGGTGTGGGGGTGCGGGTCATCCTGGCATGTCGAACCCGAACCACTCACACCCGCCATGGTGGGCCACTCATTGGATATTGCCAATAGCCTTTCCATTGAGATGGATTCTATTAATAGGGTGGTGGGTCAACTGAGGAGAGGTCACCGAGGAGACATATGGACGGGGAAACGAATGCTGTGACCCAAAAGGGAGAATTACTTTTGGGAGATATTGGTTGAGTTGCATTTTGGAATTGCGGGTCATAGAGAACGTGTTGTTGCAAATAAGCTTCCAAAGGTTGATATCGGTGGAAACAGCAAGGTCTCTTTCCCATTCCATGGTTGGTAAAGACAACGTGTCATCTGTTTTTACTAAGAGTTGGTATATTCTGGAAAGAAGATTTTTAAAATTGCCTATATAAGTAAGATGTTCAATCATTGGAGGTGGTTGGAGGGTGTTATTTGTTAATTCGATTTTTACTTTTAGCGACTGTGCAGTTGAAGGTATTGCAGGAAACCGTGACCGTGATATCATACCTTTGGGTTAGGGTTGGGAAAGATATAAGTGAATTGTCTTCAAAAAATGTGTTCCAGATGAGAAATTCCTTGTTCCACGTTTCCAAGACCTGAAGAATATTGTTTTGTTTTTAGAAAGAAAATCCGGGTTGTGCCAAATTGGAGTGAAGTTGTTTGGAGATGGGGTGTAATCGCCGAGCTTGTTGAATTTCCACCAGGCTGACAGAGTCATTGCGATAAATGGGTTTTTAAAGCAATTATGTTTCTTTATAGATCCAGTAAGGAATGGGAGATCAGCAACAATGATTGCATATGAAACAAACCTATAAGGTCAACGAGAGCTAATCCAGCAGGGGGGCCCATTTGAGTATGGACGAAAACGGAGGCAGAACAACCTTTTATTTATTTATTTAATTCCCATACCAGCCTAGAATTTCCCTTTAACGTGTTAATGACTTGCACTTTAAACGCACAGTTCTCCCATCCTTGCCAATATTGATATTTAGTTATCCTTTCCTTTACCTATTATTATCTTCCCCTTTACGGTTTACGACTTCATTCTTTGATTGTTGATGTCTTATATTGCTACATTATAGAGGTCTAGAGTATTAAACCAGTTTACTATTGGTTGGACTGGGGTCATTGAAAATATGGAGTTTATTTTCTGTAGTATTGTCATTTTTACTGCTGCTATCCAGCCAATTTGTGAGATGGGTTCCATCGAGTGAGGTCTTCTTTGATGGATTTGAGCAATGGAGTGAACTTAAGGGTGAACAAATTTGACAGATTGGTGGAGATATCAATACCCAGGTATTTAATGTTGCCTGTTGAGATGGTTACGGGAAGTTTCTGGGTTACAGCAATCCAGTCTTCCGCACTGAGTGGTAGGACCGTGGTTTTCGACCAGTTTATTGAATAGTCTGAGATGGCTGAAAAATTAGATATAAGATTGAACACTTCGGGTAGGAAAGATATTGGGTTCCATAAATATAACAAAATGTCACCTGCATATAAACTGATTTTGTGAACAGAGTTTCCTGTTTGTATACCAATGATATTATTGTTTTGATGGATGGCCACTGCGAGTGGTTCAATATAGATGGCGAATAGTAAAGGGGAGTGTGGATCCTTGTCTTGTACCACATTGTAGAGTGAATCGCTGTGAAGTGTAACCATTGGTAATGACAGAAGCAGATGATGAGTTATACAGAATTTTGATCCATTGAATGAGTGACTCTCCAAAGCCAAATTTGTTGAGGGTGGAGAAGAGATAGTATGTCCAATTAACTCTTTCAAATGCTTTTTGGTATTTAAGTTGTTCCTTTGAGATAGGTTGATCAGACTGAATAAACGGCGCATATTGCTGGCTGAGTGTCGGCCCTTGATGAAGCCTGTTTGGTCTGGATGAATTATGTATGAAATGACTTTTTCAATTATGTTGGTTAGTGGTTTACTAATGTTTTTAAAATAACAATTAATTAGGCTTATGGGTCTGTAACTGGTGGTGAGGGTTGGGTTTGAGTGAAACCGAAATGAGAGCTGTGTTCATGGTGGAGGTTGATTTCATCTCTGTAACCATTCTGATGAATAGTGGCGATATGAGTGGCTAGAATTGTGTGAATTTCACTGGTAGTAAGTGATTGGGCTTGTTGGCAATGCAAGTCTTTTAATTGTTCTACAGATGTCTCTGGTTTCAAATGATGCCTTTGCCGCGGTGGCAGTGAATATATACAGGGACCTAACTAACCCTAACCCTAACCCTTCCAACCCCAGATGGCACATGTGAGCAGACTCTCCAGACAGACAGCTGCATTCTGGGTAGCGGCCGTAGCGCGCACCACCGCAGAAGGTCCATGTGAAGATCGAATGCAAGATTACCGAGAGAAGCTGAACAAAGAAGCCAAGAAGTGCTACTTGGACAAAATATAGGAAATTAACAGCCTTGATCCGTACGAACACAATGAGTGGTCGGTTGAACTCTACAAGCTGCCGCAAGTTACATTTTCAGACGTGTTTTCCTGCCTTGTTTGATGTGTGAGCGCTTACTTCCAGGAATAGTAGTAGTAATAGTTTGTCTTTAATTTTATCTCTACATTTTTCACTAGAAATGTCAGTGCTTAAAGGTTGCATTGCCACTGCACTAATTAATACTGAGATATTGAATATTGACAATAAAGGGATACAGAATTGGAGTAAGTTGTCATCTTATTTTGGTAAGTCATGGTATGAATAACGCGTACAGTAAAAAAGTGACTTACTTACTGTGAAGTACAGTACAGTAATAAAAATACCATATTAAATAGTAACAATAAGGTATCACACTGTGATAGTAGACCTATCACAGCGTGACTCGAACCGGCGTTGCTGCGGTCATCAAGCAAGGCCAGTTTGAGTTGGTGCTTGAGGAAGACAGGCCGCGTCAGCTGCGGTCCCCGCTGCCCGACCAGGGGAGAGCGGAGGAAGCTGACACGGAGGCACAGACGCATAGCGGCGACATAGAGCAGCGGGTTCCGTGTCGTATTTATTCTATAAACTTTAATTTATTTAATAAAATAAATGAAATAAATACATCTACAATAAAAACACTTTTTATTGGTTCGTTGGGGAGGGAGGGACGCAGGGAGCTGCGCTGGGCTCTGGTGGAGCGTGTGCTGCAAGATGCACTGTTCCTCAATTTCTCAATCCATAACTTCTCTTATTTCACTTATTTCCAATTAAAGACTGGAGAAACTTTCTTTCCCTCTCTCTTTCTGTCCGAGTGGTCCACAACAAGGTGCCTCGTACGGAGCTGTTAATGGTGAACAACGTTCCCTTTGTATATATCAGTGGTAATCAACCTTTCCCAACTCAGGAGCCACATTAACAAAACATATTTTCGCAAGAGCCATCACTGATCACAAAGCGCACTGCAAACAGAGCGTGAGAATAGGTTTTGTGCAGCTTTCACATGGATTATGGTAGATGGCAAACCGGAAGTTATGTAGAGAAAGCAAGGAGCTGACGCTACTGCGCATGCCTGCTGCGGCTGCCACACTGCTGGAATATCGCACAAAAAATCGTGGATTGATATATAAGTTGTTTTTTCTATTTATTTATCTAATTCTATTTATTCAGTTAGTGCTAGCCAAGTCAATCCTCCAGCAAATACAAGACAGACTATAAGCCAACCGATTATAGCCACATTCAACAGGGGATCATTCATTCTTTCCACACCATGGTTTTCATCATGCATAACATGTATGTACATAGATTATTCGCAACAGTCTCTGTTTTTGTTCTTTTTGGATTCAGTTTTATACCTAAACGACATCAATAGTTTAGCTAGGTTCGTTGGAGAAGAGACTTTTCGACACCTGCAACCTGGGTGGAGTCCTGCACTCAGACACAATCAGATTTCAGCAGAAAAAAGAAAAAGGTCAGTTTCCTTTAAATCTGTTGGCCAGTTGTGTTTCTGAGGTGCAGGCTGGTCCCCCACATGTTTGGGTGTTGGTCTCGGTCTCTCCTGGCTGGGCTCGTGACGTGACCAAAAGGGTCCTGACCCTCGTCAGGACCAGTCAGGATTCTTGGATGTCGCTCTATCTGTTCTGGTGTTAAGATCATAGAACAAAAACGCTGGAATCTTGCAGAGTCTAATGTGAAAATATTTTTTGTAATATCTGCTAGACAAACACCGCAATAAACCTTGAGCTGGTCCCAGGACAGACTGACTTCTGCTAGGTTCAGTCCATCCATATGTACCCAAGGTGTCTCCTCCCTTCTTCTGGGAGGGTCCTCGCCCCTCCTTTGTCAGGGACCAATTACAGTCTCCTTAGGGCTGTACTTTTGTAAGAGTTATGTAAGAGTGATGTAATGGTGTCTTATCTGGGCCTGTGCTAGGTCAGGTCGACCTGACACCAGTGTTTTATACTGTGCCAGGTTGTTGGTGTCTTATCTGGGCCTGTGCTAGGTCAGGTCGACCTGACACCAGTATTTCATCCTGTGCCACGTCAAGACAGCCTGTGCCAGGTCGAGACAGGATGTGCCAGATCGGGATAGCCTTTCACACTGTTTCAAGTCAGTTTGGGTTATTTAGGTTCATAATTTACCACAACATTTCCCCCCTTTGGGACTTGCAAAGACAAAATATGTGAGCAGACAAAGATGTCATTCAAAAACATTATGGAGAATATAGAGTTGGCCATTGTAATGAATATACAGAGGATATATGGAGTACACAGAGAATATATGAATGGCAAAGATATACAGAGAATATGTGGAGTATACAGAGACTATATGGATGTCAAACGGAGAGTACATGAATATCAAAGATATCCGGAGACTACAAAGATAAATATTGTTCTGGGTGATGGTGTGGTGGCAGTAAGTGGCTTGTGTTGCGTATGTCAGTACCCGCGGAGGCTTGAGGTGCTGGTTATTCAGCATATACAATTTGCCACTGTACGGGCTCTGCCATAGACATATAAAGGTGTTCACACGATTGGACGTCGGAGTGGATGCTATTTGGGTGATATGTGTCAGAGGAGGGGATGCTATGTAAGTGATATGTGTCCACCAGATCGTGTTACCTTCTGTGTGCATGGGAAACTGACCAGTCACTACCTTCACTACCAGACCAATCGCGATCCCTATGGCTTTGAAAATCTTTGACCTATCTTTGCCAAGATAGGTTTTGTAACCACTTCCATATGATATCTGCCCGTGTGTTCCAACTGGAGGTTTCTATGTGCTCCTCCCTCAGCTGTTTCATTTTTTCCAATGCGGCAGTGAGATTGCCTCCCTCTCCTGCATGCATAGGAATGACAGTGCAACATTCCTTACCCACAATGTCGCAAACCCCCTGATCTTCAGCTAGCAATCTCTAGAACGAATCTGTTCTGTAGGGTCATAACAGAAGTGGCCTGTAATTGCACGCGTACGCCCTCCAACGACTGTATTGTGTAGTTTATAAACCTTTGTTAGTTATATCATAAGTAGTTTACCCATCTGCTATAGTGGGCTAGATATTGAGCGTTTATCGCCTGTCCGATAGAGGCCCTGAGAATATCCAGTCTTCGCCTATTGCCCGTTGGTCTGCGCGCATGCCATGGGGCTGTTGGTTGAACGCAATGTATACCTTGGTGTCGCATGTCCAGTGATCGGCTGTACTCTGTCTGTGCCTGTTAGTCGGCATATCTGGTGGGGGGACTAATATAGTCAATTGTCCTGTCAACAGAATCGGGGCACAAATCCCTGTCCAGTTAGGCGCTAGCTGAGCCACAATTTGGTCATTGTTGTCACATAACCAGAACATGTCTCCTAATGGGGCAGTTCCTTTAGAAAAATCAGGCAGTCGGTATGAACTTATCACTCTCTTGGCCTCGTACTACACAAAATGGAAACACCATATGCTCTGGGATTCTTACAACTGGTGGTATAATGTCAGCCCCTGCAACTGTTTTGTTTAGTCTCTCTGGGCAGATGGCAGTGTCGTCGCTCCATGCACTCCAGTCATAGCCTCCTGCCATGTGCATGGCACAGTGGGCACAGCACTGATCTAGGTGAGGGAAACTCCCTATTGCACTGCCTGGAATCGGCCTGACTAGTTTTTTAGCGTCATAGCAGGCTACATAGGTTTTCTGGCTACTTGTTTGGCGGAAAACTCTAGCCATTTGTAGAACATATTGGACTTCCACTGTGATGTGTGTAGTTTGTCCAGCCCTGCCTGCCGTTCTATTTTGTGGCCCTTCTGATTCTGTGATTTTGTATGATGCACGCCGGAGGTCCTCGGGTCCATTTTATTTCTCTTACTGCTAAGGTGTGAGTGGTGGGCTGTACTTCTGTGTATCTAACCTAAATGGTTCTGTCCCCTTGGTTAGTGAAACACTGTCTTATCTTTACTGATGAGTGGAAGCGATATAATTGTCAGTAAAAATGTGGCCACCACTATTGCCTTCACTGTCCCACTGGGTGTTGTAAAGCCGCCATATCCCTGACTCTCCTTCACCGGGACTGGTTGCGTGTCCACTCTGCCTTCCTGCTGGGTTAGTGGTGTCACTGCTCACAGAGATGCTGCTTGTGGGGCTGTTGCTTGAGGTGTCCCTGCTTTCCTGCGCAGTGGCTCTCTGTCTGGCAGCCAGCCTTCTGGAGCGTCTTTCTCCCTGTGGGGAGGTATCACCTTCCCCATCCTCGTGGCACTCCTGTCCCTGCAGGGCGCTTTCACCTGCCCCTTCTGCCATGGGGGCTGTCACTCTTCTAAAAGACACGAGTGTTCGTTATGGATCGTCCGCACAGCCGCAGTGATTTAAATGGAACCAGAATATTTTATCTTCTACTTTAAGTCTGAGTAGCTAAATGGGCCTTCACGTCTGGGTTGGTTCCACTTTCTTTTGCACACTTAGTCCCCCAGACCTATTCTTTGTTGGTCTTCCGGGATGTCTGCTTCTCTTTTCTGTTGCGCCTTTCACCTGTTGGAACACAGCTTTATGTATTTGTGTTACATGTGATAGGTAGGTAGTGCAGCTCCCTTTCCAGTTGTTCAAGCGGAGGTCCTTCATATGGACCTCTGAGGTAGGGCACATGCATGGGTCGACCCGTAAGCATTTCATGCTGGGTGTGTTATTCTGTTAGTGCTTGAGTGCATGGACAGTAGTGTGAGTGGCAACATCTGCATTCAGTTTTGCACGGCATCCTCCATTATCTTGGCTAGCTTAGCCAAGGAGAGCCAGGAGTCTGGCCCTGGTGTGGGCACCGCCTCTATCCATCTGCTGAAACGACAGACTACTACCAGGATGTATCTCATTCTCCCTTTGTACATTGTAATGTGCACATACTTCACACTCCTGCAATGTTCTGTCGACTGTTGCTGCCAAAAATGCTGACCACCATACAGCTTGGAGACGTTTTATAACCTCCCCCCTTGCGCAATGGTCTCTATGTGCATTCCTATTTGAAAACCGTAGCAATAAGGTGGGCAGCACAAAATGGCCATGGTGGCTCAGCCACAGGCCTTTTTGGGGGCCTTCCAAAGTGTTGGAATTGCTCCTCTTTTTAACCAAACCATTTTTTTTGGAGCGCTAGCTCTGTCTTGGGCTAGGATGAGGGAAGGCAAGGTGATGAGAGGCGCCAGGTCCTCAGCTACCAGCAAAGGTCCTATTGCCGGCATTATTGCCGTTTGCTATGGTGATGTTTGTCTTCTGGTGCGCTGAGCACTTAACAAGGGCCAGCGCAGTAGGGCGATACATAGCCGCTAATAGCTGAGAGATGGCGTCCCCATGGATAATGGGTGTGCCGTCAGCCCTACGGAAACCTCTCTGCTTCCATATGTTGACATAGATATGGCACACTCCATATGCATACACAGAGTCTGTATATACATTGAGGCGTTTACCCTCTGCAAACTGGCATGCCGCTGTCAAGGCTTTAACTTCGGCGAACTCGGCAGAGTACGGCTGATCGAGCTTAGTTGTCAGAATGTCTGTCAATGTTTCGCCATCGTCGTTTAATTGGACGACGGCAAAGCCTGCGTGATTACCGGTCACATCTCTATAGCAGGAGCCGTCCACGTGTGAGATCCATTGCGATTGGTTTGGTAAGTCTTCCCACGCACGCAAAAACACATCTGTGTCCTGGACACAGTTGTGAGGTGTGCCATTTTGGTCGCTGGGTTTACGGTGTTGCAGCGTCGAAGAGTAAGTTCGGGAGCAGCAAGTATTACTTCATAGCCAGTTTTTCTGGCCTGTGTTAATACAAACGGACGACTTGTGAGTAGTGCATGTAACTGGTGGGACATGTATAATGTTACTGGGTGGCTCATAGTTAACAAGGAGGCTTTTTGGAATGCAAAAACTGTTGCCGCCAATCCCTGGTAACAGGGCGGTAATCCCGCTTCCACATTGTCTAACTTTGTGCTATAATATGCTAGCGGTTGCTTGCCTACTGCCGTATCTTGCATCAGTACTATGCATGCGTAGCCTGACCGTTCTGTCACATATAGATGGAATGGCTGGGAGTGGTCGGGGTTGCCAAGTGCTGGGGCAGATTGCATGTCACTTTTTAATGCCACAAAGGCTCTGTCTGCCTCCTCAGTCCACTGTAAGGGTGCTTTATTGCTTGTTTGTCCTGCTGCCTTAATCAGGGCACGTAATGGGGCCGTTTTGAGAGCATAGTCGCAAATCCAAGGTCGACTGTACCAATCAATCAAATCAATCACAGTATACCACTTGGTGCCGGGTGGAATGTTGGGTTAGTAGTTTGTGTGGGTCAGGGACAACCAGTGGTTCAGTATCAACAATGGAGTTAACAACCCTCAGACCATGTACCAAGCGATAGTCATGAGAGTGTGGCTTCTTAATCTGGAAGGTTGGAGTGTTACAGGGGCTTGCGGTTTTTCTCAAAACCCCTGCTTCCTCCAGTCCTGCAATTGTAGGTTTGATTCTCTCTATGGCGTGTTGTTTAAGAGGATACTGTTTTATGTAACCTGGCTCCTTTTCATAGTTTTATGCGTACCGGTTCCGCTGATTTCACACATCCTACATCTGTCTTATGTTTTGACCATACTTCTTGTGGTACTTGGTCTAGTAAGACTTCATGCTCTAATAGCATAAGCTGTCTGGCTGGAATACGTTCTTTCCCTGATATTCTGATGTAGTGATTGTCGGGAGAGACATGGACATAGCTGTTACTAGTTAGTATCCAGACGGGCACCTGCAGTGCCGTTTGTACCATGGGACCTCATTCGTGAGATTCGTGTCCTTCTGCAATGAGTAGTGTGATGTGGGGATAGAGTTCTGGACTTGAAGCCATTCCTGCAGTTCCAGTGGCAATGTCACAGCAGCTGCAGCTCCTTGTAGCCTGATGTAAAGGAGTGTGCAGTGTAGCAGCAGTTGCGGCTTGTTGGCTATTTCTGTTTTGGCTTGCACCCATGGCTCCCATACGCACCATTGCTGGTGGAGTGCTGAATCTTGTGGTGTCAATCGCATCCAGTGTACTAGTGGCTGCACCTGATGCTGGTTTTGGTTGCAGTCACCCTAGGTAGCATGCCCGTGGGGGGGTTCTTTAGGAAAGTCTACATACAGCCCATCCGCTGTGCACATAATTGTTGCCTTTAGCGGCACAGGATGTCTCTCCCTAGCAGATTGATGGGAGTGTTGGCCGAGTATAGTGCGAACAGCATTGGGGCCGGCTGTGTGAGGGGTATCACTCGTGTTTTCCCAGAGAAGCCTATTTTCTGACTGACGAACTGGAGAGGGGGAGACCAGAGCCGTGTCTCCCAATGCATGAGTAAGTCCACCATAAAGGTATGTTATTTTTCTTGTATTAGAACTGGTATGGTGAGTTTGTCCTGTGGTTGTGACGAGATGACTGGTGGCATCACTTCCCCCTCTGGCTTGCCAATCAGGATGTGGGCCCTCTCCGGGAGTCGCCTGGGTCAGCCAAGGGTTCGTTGGACAATCTCGTCTCAGATGACCATTTTGGCCACAGCCCCAACACGCGTTTAACTATTGGTAACCGTCGTGCAAATTGGGGTTGGATTGGGAGCGTTTGTATTATGCTCCTGGGTGGGGTCTCCCATCACGTTGCATTGGGCGTCCCTGCATCATTGGCTTTGCCCGGTTCATTGGGCGCCCTCTTCCTTGCATGTGGCGATAAGTGTCCCCTGAGGGGTTGATGGTAGGGTTGGGTGGTGGTGCCGGCATTGGCTGAGGGGCTTGTGTTTGCGGGGGAACTTGGTTTACCATGGGAGCTTGGGGTGCTGCTGCTTCAGGGGCCTGGGTCTGGATAGTTGTTATCACAGGGGCCTGGGTCTTCGTTTTGTCTTTCTTCTGTTTGCCCAGTTCTCCCAGCTGCAGTTGGGTCCGTTTGTTTAGTTCCTCTGCCTCTCGTTTTTTTATTTTGGCAGTTTTCCACATGATGGACAACGTTGTGGTGGTGTAGCCACAATGTCCGGATTCTCAAGGAGGAGGAGACAGGGTTGAGGCAAAACAGCACAGATTGGGCATGTGTTTTAATTATAGGCTCAAACAACGGCTCGCGGGCCAAAACTGCTGCATATACTTTTCGGGTCCTTCTGCTCAGGGATCCCATGCGCTCTTCCTTGCGCTAACGAGCAACCTGATCCCCACTGCAAGACAAACAGACAATTGAGAAGACCTTTGTGCCCTGAGTCGGCCAATCAGTACCAAATGGGCGCTGATTCGGCTGATTCGTTATCCAGTTGTTCTTGGAGCTCCTGTGGAATCGCCCTTTTCGCCATCAGCATGAACAGTCTTTGTTTGGTGAAATTGACAATCCAGGCGCTCCCTGTCTCATCTTTCCACTTGCGTTGGAAGGCATGTAGAAACTTCAATGAGCAGTTGTCATCCTTCAGGATTTCTCCCTCTAGCGGAGGATCCATTTTCTCTGGGTAATGCTTTAGCTCCGCCCATACTTGATTTTGGTATCCGCCAAAGCCCACGTCATCAGTGTTATTGCCGGTTATTGCATTGTTTTTTCCTCCGTTGTTTGTTTCCCTGCCACGTTCATAAACAGCACTGTAATGTCTCCCAGTGCCAGCGTTATTCCTGCCGTACTTTCTTCCAACACCGTTATCCATTTGTTTGCGCCGTCAGTGATGGCTGGCAGCCTTTCCGCCAAGCCTTTCATGTCCATAAATGACCATGGCACATAACGTCATTCACGTCCGGGTCCTTTAACCACTAAAGGCATCTGAGGCGCTGTTGCATCTTCTTCTAGCGCGTCATGGATCGTGCGTCTTCTCGTCAGCCGCGTCCTGTCTCTCGACTACCTTGTCTGTTGTTCTTGTTGCCGGGGTATGGCTTGGTCCAGCCAGTCCTGGACTCCTTGTCCTTTGTCTTCTTTGCCAGTGCTGTGGGACTTTATTGTCCCTGCCAGCTGGAGGTGTAGTGTTTCCTCGCTCTTGTGTTGTTTTCAGATGCTGTTCGGGCTGCAGGGTGTTGTTTCAGTGGGTGGTGTTCTGGGTGTGGATGTCTTCCCAGGGTTTTCTACGATGTCCACCGTTAAGCTTTCCATTGTGTTCTCCAGTCTTACTAGCATGTCCTCCAACTCGGCTGTGGTCTATCCTCTGCTACCATCCTGTGGGTCCTGGTATGTCACATCTTGTCTGTTGAGTGAGGAAGTGAAGCTCAGTTAGATGATTTGAACTGGGGTATTTTTTCGGCTGCTGTTGCCAGGACTGTTCCTTGACTTGGGGAAGGGCCTTGTATTCCTTTATTCTGTCCTTTCTGGTCTTTCTCTCATAATCCATTTGGTCTTGGAAATGGATCAGAGCACTTCCTTCTCCTGTTCTCTGCCGATACAGCTGCCGGTCCAAGGTCCCAGGTGCCTGGCGATGTATTTTCTGTGTCTGTAGTGTTGGGCCCTCTCTCTTCTGAGTGTGTGCTTGATGTATCTGACTCACTACCGTTCTCTATCTCTGGGTTTCCGTTCCCATGTGAAGTCTTTCCTGTGTTTTTGTGTTTGTGTTGGGTCCTTCTGTCCCTCCCTCAGTGTTATGGTGAAGTTTCCCTGAGGTTTGCCTGTCATCTCTCAAATGCTGTCCTCACCATCATAGCATACTGGATATTATCCTATTTTAAATGGGTTTTTGTCATATCGGTATGGTGGTGGCACAGGACAAAGAGCGTTATCCACAGTAGTTGTGGATACCGCTGTCTTTTCTCTTATGACTTCTTCTTAAACGCTGTATTTTGCCTCTTTGGCTCTCTTCCTAGATACACTTCCTCAACACTAGAAAGATGTATGTAGTTACTTTGTGACGCCCTTCTGGAAAAAGAGTGTACTTATCCACAACAGAGCTCCACTAATCCTTAAAGTAACTATAATATACACACCACTGTCTCTTATTAGACCCCGTGTGTGTGTGCGTGTGTGCCGTTTTTCATCGGCCGTCATCTGGATTGAAGTACTCTAGTACTTGGCAAGAATGCCGGTTTAATTCTGAAATGGTTCAATTCTTCCCTTCCCGGAGGATTCAGGTTGGTTTCATTAATGTGGATGAAACTAATTGGCCTGTGATCAGAGTAACTGAGTCATACAGTATGTGTATTCTCTATTGTGTGGATTATTTGATCGCCAGCAATTGCCAGGAGCAAGATCACTCATATATTGTTTTCTAGTGTCAGATGAACGCCAGGACTTGTAATTATCTCTGGTTTGTGAACGGTCTAAACTAGGATCAAATACTGTGTTGACATCCCCTCCCAGTATAATAACTGAATCTGAGAATTCCAAAGGATTTGAGAATATGTTGTGAAAGAAATTTGGGTAGTCCTCATTGGGGCCATGAATATTAGCTATGGTTAATTTGATGTTTCCTATAATTCCGTTAATCATTTTGTACCGCCCATCTGTGCCTAAATTGTAGTTTTATTCTGATATGGGATATTTTTATTGATCAATATAAAAACACCTCTTTTTTTTTAAATATATGATGCAGAAAACATCTGATTAACCCATTTAGCTTTGAGTTTAAGTTGCTCAGATGCAGTGAGGTGAGTTTTTTGCAGTAGACAGAAGCTGGGATTCGTCTTGCAGAGGTGAGTTAGGATTTTGCTACGTTTAGCTGGTGAGCCTATGCCCCTCACATTCCAACTAACAAACTTAATGGATGCCATTGTGGTTAGTTCGGGGGTGATGGGCGTGGATTTGTAGTTTTCCCATGGTAACAGCACTGTGCATCCAAGACAATAGCTATACTACCGTGCCCATGTTGTCCCGTGGATATATCTGTGTTTTTCTCCTTTAGATTCCTTTTTACTTTCCTAGTATTGTAAGAAGTTGGTAGGGATACATATCTACACAAAAGACTGACATATAGACTAAGATAAACATAGAACATTGCAGAGTCAGACATACAGTACATATAGTGAGAGTGAATGGAGTGAGAAGAGAATAATGAGAGAGGTAGGGTGGGAAGGATTCAGAAGGTGAGATGATGAGAGAGTGAGCAATATTTACAATCCTGACATAGATAGGATGCTAATTTCTACGTCTCAGATATCAGACCTTTCAAAATAACCATGGTGTGGTGGAGGAGTGTCAGAACAACTGACTGTCTATATATAATTTATCAACAACCAGCGATACCCGTTTACTCTTCTGCTGGTTCTCCTTCAGGATGGAGTACAGGACCTTCCGTCTGTCATTGATCTCCCGGGGAAATTGGTCGTTCATGTCCAGCGTGGTTCCCTTCAGTTCCTGTCCTTTGCTTTTAACCAGCTCCTTGTGCTTGAAGTGTTCAAACGTGGGGACGGTTCCCCACGCGGCTTCCCAGTCGGTGCACCCGGTGAAAGGTGATCTGCTTCACGGTATCTGTCGGGAGTTTCAGAGCACTGTGGAGGAAGTCCTTCACCATGTGTTCTGGGGTTTTGGTGGTGCTCTCGGGGATCCTGGAAAAGATGAGGTTGTCCCATATACTTCTGGATTGGATATCCAGGATTGTCTCTTTCATTATTTTATTTTATTTTTTACAACCTCCATTTCCGTTGTGAGAAGCTTCACGGAGGTTTTTAGATCCGCGTTGTCTTTCTGCAGGTGCAGGAATTCAAAGCTGGCTTTAATCTCGGTAAAGTCTTGGAGAAATGTACCGAGCATATCCAGCATATCCAGCTTCTTATTAATCTCATCCAGGACACTAACCTCTACAATGGTGGTAAGTAGATCGGTGGTGTCTGTGGCTGAGTCTGCCTTCTTCCTCTTCGCTGGATTATTGCGGTAATCCTCGAGGTCTTCCACTTTGGTTTGCGTGGTCTGGTGGCTCGTGGAGCGAACAAGGTATTTTTGCGTGGATGGTATTTTTTGTTAGTTTTTTAAAAATTGCTTTGTAGTCTGAGTTAGAGCAGATTGTCCGCGATACATCGCGCAGCTGGGCGTCGGCATGTTCGATCTATACTCACTTCCGTGATCTCGCGAGATCACAGCATGCTCCTCTTGCCTCCTCTGAGCATGCTCATCTCGCCTCAAGCTCAGTATTTTCTCCTCTCTGGAACAGGGGATTTGCAGCATGAATGTGTAGCCGGCAAATATGCAGCAACTGTGTGATGCTATCATATCAACATACACCAGAATCTCCAGAAATATTTCCAGCACCTTGGCACAATGCAATGAATTATTCAGGCTGGTCTGGGGACAAAGTGGATCCTACCCAGTACTTGTACCTAATAAAGTGGCCGCTGACTGTATACATATGACTGCATGCTTTTATGCATCCAGTTGCTGCAACATGAGGCTCAATAGATATTTACATTAATGAACAAGTTAGCAAGGGATGTGTGTGTGTGTGTGTGTGTGTGTGTGTGTGTGTGTGTGTGTGTGTGTGTGTGTGTGTGTGTGGTGTGTGTGTGTGTGTGG
>OMKR01044295.1:0-16881 GCA_900302355.1 Cyttopsis rosea | reverse complement strand
TGAGTTAGCATTTTTCCTTTTGAAAAACTTCTCCATCACTGTCACCACCACCTGTCGTATGCATCACTAATTCTCTTGTCTCAAAGTGACAGGGCAATTAAGTACCTGCTGCCACCCAGTGATATGGAAGAGTATTACATTCTGCCAGTCACTTGAATCTAGATTACAGCACAGACACTCGACAATGGCATTTTTTAAGACCAATTAAGTGAAATTGGATAATTTCCCATGGCACACCTGACGTTCTCTCCCGGCACACTAGTGTGCCGCGGCACAGTGGTTGAAAAACACTGGTCTAGCGAGTAGCGGGTAGGAGGGGCGAGTCAGTGAACGAGTTAGTGGAGACGAGGACTCGTCACTCCCGAGCCATTGTTCATGAATCGGCTGTTTTGTTTTTTGTTTTTTGTTTGTTTTTTAAATGAAAAACGTCCCAAAAACAATCGATAAAATAAGTCACACGTCATTTTGTGTTTCTCCAACAGGTAAAATTCTTCAAGCCCCATATACCACAGGAGCAAATCCGTGGCACTTTCCACCCCCATATTTGCCGTCCTCCGCGACGGCATTAAAGCCGGATGTTACGTAGCCGAGGAGCGACTCTAGGGCGAATGTCTGCTTTCTCGCTGTGGCTGCTTTGCGCTGCAGTTACTGAGCCGTTTTCTCTGGAGCATACTTCAATGGCTTAAATAAAAACCGTGAATTGATATAAAAGTTGTTTTTTCTATTTATTAATTGCATGGAGGCTGTTTGATGGTTGTAGCGTGGAGCGTGGATTTGGACATGGTGGCGCGCGTGGCACGGCTGGTCCGGTGACAATGTTGCGGCTCCAGGTTATTACTGGCGGCGCGGCGAACAAGACAAGGTCGGACCCCCCTTCCCCGTTCCGTCACGTGTTTTGACACGTGATCTCTGTACGCACGCGGTACAGAACAACAAAGCGGTTCAGCCAATCAAAGAGCGTTATTGGCGACGCTTGTTCCGCCCCCATCTCCGGCCTCAACGTCGCAGTACAAAAGAAAAAAAGAAAAAACGAAGATTGCCGGAGAAGAACCGAATGGACGTAAACATGCTGGAGGTCCAGTCTAAAAACCCAGACTCGACATGCCGAAAGAGAGGACGTGAACTCAGTCCGCTCGCTCAAGATTCGCCGGAGAGGAAGAAGGCTTGTTGGGGCATTTTGACCAGTCAAGGTGGATATCGTTGATAGGCTAGTTACGATATCACTGTCGTGGAGTGGCAGCTAGTAATGTGTGCAACTGACCCCACTGCACAGTGTGGTTATTTAGAGACGCAACAAACCTAAATACTGTGTGTGGAGTGCAGCGTCGCATTTCTCCGAATGCAGCAGTGGTCTTTATTACACATCAACAACAAACAATTTTATAGCAATCGTTGCAAAACAAATTTTAATCGCAGTGCATTCGCAGCCATCGTGCCGAAATGAAATTTAGTCGCAGTGAAATGGCGGTTATAGCGATTGGGCTCGCGGCCGAGTCATATGTGCATTGCAGTTATACTGTAGTTACATTTAAATGTGGCACGGATTTCTCTCCAGGGCGAGAATGTGCGATTTGTATGCAAATACACGTGAGTGTTAATAGTAACACTTGTTATAAGCAGTTTAAATAAATATACACTGTCATGACATTCGTCTATGTACATGTGTATATAGACCAGAGGGGAGTGAAATGTCTTGACAGTTTTGGCAGGTTAGCAATTGACGAAATTGGAAATATATCAGTGTCAGGTGTTGCCTGGCAGCTTTTGAAATGAAAGACCGTTTGATATCAGAAAAATAGAACATATAAATAATGTGAGAAGGGGACAAATGGAGCACTCACTGGTTAAAAAAACAATTACGTTTCAAAATATTGAATGATTGTAAGCAAGAGTGCACTCCTGTGAAAGCAACCGTACTAGAGATGGATTACAACAGAGGTCTTCAACCTTTTTCAGCCCATAGCCTGGTGTATGTGGGAAACAATACAGTGAAATAAACCTTTTTCTTGTTTTCACAAATAGAATAAAGGTTTCACAAATCTGAAATAGGGTTTGAAATGCTAGGCTTTTTATTATTATCAAGACCAGGTTTGACTACTATAAGTACAGTCGTTTTTTTTTATCTAGACCTGGTCTTAAATTACCCGTGTAGAAAAAAAATTGAAATTCACATTTCTGTTTTCACGAATAAAATAAAGTTCTCAAATCTGAAATAGGGTTTTACATGCTGTTTAATATCAATACAATAAAATTCCTGAAAATTCCGAGGTTTTTGAATGTTACTCAAAGATCCAAGGTTTTTGAATGCATCATAACGTCAGAAGATGCAAATCTTCTGGCTTTCAGCTGATTGCTGAAATAAAAAACGCCGCTGGTCTAGTGTTAATGGTTAGAGTTCACTCAATTTTATTATTTTTGTCTAAAATACATTTTTCAATGTTTCACAAACATAATTTTGACATTTAAAAAACTTGGCGGACCCCCTGCAGTACCTCCGTGGACCTCCGGTTGAAGACCACTGACTAAAGTTTTACTTACTTTTAGAGAGTCCATCCAAATCTGAAAAAGACAGAAAGGACAGTAATATGAACTCTCTAGTGAACTGTACTGCATATCCTACATTTTTTTTTTAAGTCTTGAAAGAATTGTGACAAATTTGACAATATGACAAACTATAATGTTACTTAAGCACAAACGGGTGACCATTTCAACACAGAATGATCTTTCTCTTTGTACTTCCTTCTTCTACAGGGTCATGGGCTGATAGGTCTCCACTCCACGAAGCAGCTTCTCAGGGTCGACTGCTGGCCTTACGCACCCTGTTGACACAGGTCGCCATTACTCGACAGCCAATACACCGCATCAAGATGTAAAAACCACAACTGTTAGGATTTGAGCCAAGCAGTTCTGTGGAATGTGGAGCACCAGAAAAATGCAGTCCAGAAATCAAATCAGAGTTCCTTTTTATTTTTACTGAGTTGTGGAAATTAACTATTTACAACTTAAAAAAATAACAGATATAGTGAAACTAGAAGACGAAAAACCAGTTCCCCCAGCCCAAAACCAGCGCACCAAGTAAATGAAAAAGCAGCTTTAAATATACCCTGGTCTAAACCATTTAAGGGTTGCTACAAAACAGCATGTGAGATTTAAAGTCAGCTATTCATATACATTTTTTTTATTAGGCTCAATGTGCTTTACTTTTGATTGGTAGAGAAAAAAAAGAACAAAGAAATACAACCCTCCTCCAATCCCACTTATTGGAGTCCAACTGCCAACATCTGGGAGAGAACGGGGTATTTTGTGAAAGCACGGTCATCGAATCAACCAGGAAGCGGATTTCCAAAGAAAACAATGATTAGAAACAAAGAAACTGGATAATATAAGAAACTAGATAATATATTTTAATGCGTAAACAATAATACTAGATTTATTTTTCGCTGGATCTTTTTATTTCCGGGCCATAAATGCAGGATTGTAAAAAGTTGAAATTGAGAATAGAAATACAAAAAATTATAAACTAACTCTATTTTGAGTCAGTAAACAATTTGATATCCGTTTTTGAAATTGAACTAAAGACATTTTTAAAACAGGTCCTGAAATGCGTTTTCTGATTTTCATTTCAGAATAAGAAATCAAATGAACAGAAGGTACTGTATGTGGATCGTGATGGGTACACAGTCCACAAAAGTATTTATTTGCCAGCCATTTTTTTACAAAAAAAAAACTTTATCCCGAATGTGTCCCAGGGAGGATTTTTGTTCATCCCAAATGCATATTTTATCATCCCCGGGGCGACGGAACGTCGTCAAGCCTACTTCGCATCCTCCCCCTAGTAGCCGTCGGATGAACTGCGCCTGGGTTTCGCATCACAAAATGTCAGGGAAAATAGGAGAGGTTGTTTTTTTCCAGTACAATAGTAAGTACTTTGCTAAGCTGGACATTTACCATGTTCCTGTATGAGAATTTGAAATTTCCTTCATGTAGTGTAGCGCAAAGTGCCAAAAGAAAAACCTATTCCGCACTGCAGCTATAGCTTGTGCGGGGTCTGACCCTCCATTGGAACAAATGGACTTCTGGTTTGCTTCTTGTCGTTTGTCATATTAGGCTTAGCAGGCTTTAGTCTCAAGCCTGTCATGTTCGCTCTGGTGAATCTAAACGTTTGGTCAAGATGTTCTCCTGGAAACCTAATATGTCCAGAATGCAGCTCGTTATATATTTATCTGTGCCCAACTATTTTTGCGTTTACTATTATGCTGCGATTGCAATGATTGCTTTTTGGGTGTGTTTTTCTTTCTAGGGATACCATCCAAACATCGTCACCATCGATCATGTGACACCCCTGCATGAAGCCTGTCTCTCAGACCACGTCGCTTGCGTCAGAGCGTTAATACATGCTGGAGCCAATGTAGGTAGCTGTTATTATTATTGTTCTTGTTGTTGTTTTTATTAAGAGAATAGGATTAGTAATGCTGATGTCAGAACTCTCACAAACAGACACATCAGCCAGCCCCCTACATTTTAATTCCCTTGTCTGAATATGTGTTTATAGCTATCTTCCTCCTTAAAATTGCGAATATGTGAAAAACAATTATTAATTAGTTAAATTAATGTTAACACCCTACATACAGTTAACTTTGTTGATACTGTATGTGTACATATTTTATTTTTTATTTCTTATCCCTTCGTTTTGTTGCTGTTGTAACACCTGAATTTCCCCACCTGGATTAATAAAGTGTTATCTTATCTCAAATAGTGCCATGATTTGGCACAGCTACCAACATTTCTTGACATATCTTGAGACAGGTGCTCGACTTGACCGCGTACAGTACATTCATTGTTCTGTGTGTGTGTGCTTATCTGTGAATCTGTGTGAACCCTCTAGGTAAATGCTACGACCATTGATGGTGTGACGCCGCTCTACAACTGTAGTTCCTCCGGTAGCGTCGGCTGTATGGAACTGTTACTACTAAATGGAGCACACACGTACACACCGCAAAGGCACCTTCCGTCAGCTCTGCACGAAGCCTGCAAAAGAGGTACACTACACACACAAACGTTTCATGTACACCGTTTAATGCTTGTCAGTAATGTCATGATTTTATTGCTGCCGTTGGAATCAATGCCGTTTAACCTTGTTTTCTCTATTTGGTGTTTATATTTATGTTTGTACTATAAAATCTTAAAATAAGTTAGCGGTCCATTCAAGAGAAAATATTTTATTACCAGGGTCATTCTCATGAAACCACCATGTCCGAAATTAATTGATACACATATTCACAGAGAATGTGAAATAATTCATTAAAATATTAAAGTACACAACACCTGCACCTTGGAGTCAACTCTGTATGGGCTCTAGTCAAACTGACTTGTCAAGTAACAAAAAATCTGTGAATTTATTGTAGGTTTTTACAAATGTACAATAATATACCCATTGCATATTTTTCTTCATTTAATAATCGAACCACAACTGATAAAAAGGAATCAGAAAACACTTTTTATTACAGAAGCTCAATAAATATGCATATATACATTGTGAAAATCTCCTTGCACCCTCTTCCTCTGGTTAATGGGTTGAACTCACCTTGCCTTCCTCCTGTTAATAGCCGTGCTAATAAAGGTAATGTATTTATAGTTGTCTTTCTAAATGTGTGTGCTGTACACGTTCCAGGACATAGTCCGTGTCTGGAGTTACTCCTATCCCATGGAGCAGACCCAGATTATGATGTCTCACACTTGGGCTCCCCACTGTATACGGCCTGTCTTCATCAGCAACCAGCCTGCTCTGAAGCACTACTACGCAGAGGTAGGATGGTATTAACAGACTTAATAGGGGGGAATAAAACAAGACTTTAACTTTTAACTTTAACTTTAAATTTTGCAGTGTGAGATTAGGGCTCAGTGGTTAGCACTGTTGCCTCACAGCAAGAAGGTTTGGAGTTCGAATCTCACTTCGGCCTTTCTGTGTGGAGTGTGCATGTTCTCCCCATGTTCACACGGGGTTGCTCCGGTTTCCCCCACCCTAAAGAAGTGTATATTCGGGTTAGACACTCCTGCAGATGAAAACAAGAACATGTTGTGATATGAGACTAGATATTGATTTTTGGTTATAATACAGTTAAATGTGGTCTTTAAAGGTGCCCTATTTTGAAAAGCTCACTTTTTCAGTGCTTGGGCACATCCATTTGGGTCTCTGATGGGCTTACTAACACACTAACTGTGAAATACGACAACCCAGTCAGTTTTTTGTGGGCTCCCTATTTGAGAAAACATGCTGTTCAGGTTTCCCCCTGGGTTTCCCCCTGTGGCATCACACACCGCCTCAGTGTAACTGCGAAGGGCAGGGAGTTTTTTCTCACACTTGCCAGCCGAGCCACGTTGCATTATGTCGAAGCTAAGAACAAATACTGTATTAACAGGGGCATATAAATATATATACATATATATGTTTTATATACGGCTTGTGATTTATTATTTTTCTTCTTAAAAATGCCACTCGGACACATACAGTACATGTCTTTTAGAGTTAGTTGTGCGGATATGCGGTGCGATGCAACCGGTGCACCGGAGAGCGAGAGGAGGAGAAAAAACTAAACTAAACTAAACCGATTCAGATTGTACGTTCACTGCCGACAGATTGTCCAAACGATCGCATCTACACTGGACATAACATACTAACTCTCACCCATTACGTACCGTATCCGTAACAGTCATCTAATGTGGGAACAGACTCCACACGGAACTTCTCCAAAAAGGAGGCGAGTGTGTGAATGACTACCTGCTGCCTTTGTCGGATATGTTTTGGCCACCGCCATTTTGCAGCACTGGGCACTGTGACGCTTCCAGAAGTTGGCCAATCAGAAGAAAGTGGGCTTTTAGAGAGTGGGGGCTGAGTGGGAGAGAGAGACAGGAACTAAAACGGCTTGTTTCAGACAGAGGCTGAATGAGGGGCTGCGTAAAGGGCCAGTACAAGATAAATAATGGGTTTTTTGAACTGTGAATCATGCAAAGCTACTCTAGTGGAGTCTCAGAATAAAAATATGAAGAGTGAAAATAGCATAATAGGGCCCCATTAAGGCTGCATTACAGTAAAGTAATGTTCTAGCTCTTCTAACCAATGCCGCTAGGTGCTTGATCACAATATCCACATTACTTATTGGTTGGTTGGTTGGTTATTGGTTGTTTCTCAAATATGTCTTATGTATAAATATCTTATGAAATCATCAATAGCCATCCCCAAAATAGAAACCCGCCCGCCTTGCTCAAACTTGAATAAGAGACTCAAGGCGACCACACTGTCAATTATAATAACTTTCTTAAAGCCCTAATATGCTCTTCATGGCACACAAATTTTCAGAACCACAACAAAAGCATCCATTAGAAGACACAAATGTAGCTACTGGGACCATAATGGGAAAGAATCACTGACTTTGTATTTGTCGCGAGAAGTTTCTTTTTTTATTTCCAAGTCACGCGAATGGTTGCCACTTGGTTAATACACAAAAGAGAGACATTCCTCATACCTATTAATGTGACTCCAGGCTAGAATAATGCCCCTTTACAGTATTGTTCCAATAATATATATTATATATATTCAATACATTAAGGTAAAAGATCAGGTTTTAAATGTGGTGCTTTTCATTTGCAGAAAATAATGAACTGCACTGTTCAGGCATTTAATGTTTTCTTTCATCCAATTCTTTCTCACTTGGAGTGTTAGGTGATTACTGGGTGAGCATGAGGAAGGTGTGGGAGAAGGATGTGAGTGTGAGGTGTAGGGTGGATTTATTGCAAATCTGTAGAGGTGTTGCAATATGAGAAAAAAAGCAACATGACGTTTTCTTCTCTATTCTCATTGATGCCAGGAGCGAGTGTGAGCATCGGCAGAGGTTCTGACAGTCCTCTCCATGTAGCAGCCGGAGTAGATGACACACAGCAAGTGTCTCTGTTGTTAGAGTATGGAGCTGATGTCAATCTAAGAGACGACAGCAACCGGAGAGCCGCGGAACTCGCAACTCCTGGTGGAAAAGCACAAGAACTTTTGGTTGCATGTGAAGGTACCAAGGCTGCTTTTGGTCTACCTTTTTCCAAATTAGATTCATCTTCTATACAATTTCTAGATCAGCTGGATATTAGAAGCTCTACAACAGGGGTCCTGGACTTTTTTTTGTCCAAGGACCCCTTACCGGATAGAGAAACAGAGCAGGGACCCCTTTTTAAAAAAAGTTTTGTATTGGATTTTAAGCCTGGCCTATAATAACATATTTATAATGCCTTATTAACCTATTTACATACTCAGTTATGGTGCTTACAGTTCATTTGTGTTTTATTTTAGATTTAGATTTATTTCCGTTAGTTTAGTTCCTTGTTTTCACAAATATGAAATAGGGTTTTACATGTTCTTTAATATCAATGAAATAATACAAACCATTTACCATGTGTTTTTATTAAAGTTCAGCCATGCACCACTTATGTCTGTCAAAAACGCGTTTCTGAAAATTCAGAGGTTGTGGAAAGTTACACAAAAATCTGAGATTTTTGAACGTACCATAATGTCAGAAGCTGCAATACAGCTCACTTTCAGCTCATTACTGAAGTAAAATAAAAACGCTGCTGTTCTAGTGTTAATGTTTGGATTTTACTCAATATTATTTTTTGTCTAAAATTCATCTTTACATTTTTCACAAAAAACAATGATATATCCACAGTATATCTTCGTATTGTTCATAAATTAAGGCCAAACCAATGGACTATAGGGACCAACAATAAAGCTAACAGTTATGGATGTTCATCCGGCACTTCACAACTACCATGTTAATCATTGGGTAAAAATTCTATGGTGAGGCCATATGTAGTGCAATAACTCATTTCCTGGATGTAATCTGTCAATCTTTTTTTTACGAAGGGAACAATGATTTCTATAAGATGTGGTAGTATAACAGTAGATAGTAGTAAGTAGTAGTACGCAGCAGCATAATAAATATAACGCTATAATATGTTGACTATATTTCACAATCTCTTCATCATTAAATTGTAAATCAAATTTCAATCTTCTTCACGGATCTCTCTCTCTGTTTGTCTTCACAGCGTCTCCGAGAACTCTGGTTGAGTTGTGTCGTCTCTTGATCAGAAATGTCATCGGCCCGGCTCAACTCCAATTCCTCCCCCTCTTGCCCCTCCCTCCGCTGCTGACTGAATATCTTCAGCACGCATAGCACACAAAGGACACATGTAAGGTCAGGATATGCCCAGGATATCCAGACAGTGTGCGATGAGGCTCAAAAAATGTATACAAGTGAAATAGGCGAAAGCATTTAAATGAGGTATTACAGAGATGATGACAGCTCTTGCCCAGCCGCGTCTGTCCACCTTAGGGCTTCTTTCTCTGGAGCCCTCTGCTCGGAAAACGGGCACAAGCATCTCAGTTGGAATAAAGAAGAAGATGAAGAGCGCCCGTGGCTGCATTCAAATTTGCATCCTACGTTGCTAATTGAATATGGCCATAAATTTCAGACTAGTTGAGAATGAGCCCTGCGTATCTGTTGGATCATTGGAACATCAGGTCAGATCATCATACCGTCATATGGAGCATAGAGAGGAGGGTCCATGTCCAATTTCTGACACACTGAAACTTGATGGTTTTCGATTTCATGGTTACACTTCATCTGTTTTGTCTTAATCTATGTCTTAATCCTCAATCCTTTGCTCATTGCTTGTTGGAAGACTGGATTTATGAACCTTCATTTAAAATATCGACAATCTGAGTCTGGCTACTGAGATTGCTGCAGCGCAGGGTTTACACGAATGTGAAATTAGTTGTTCTAAATATACATCTTTTACTCTTTAATCCACAGCGGAAGCTGATCTGACCTCTAAACCGTATAAAGTTAAATGTCACACTTTCTTCATTGAAAGCGTTATATGAGTATTTGAGGGGCTTTTTTTGTTTCAAAATATATGGGGCTGAATTCACAAAGAATGGATTGCGGCCGCTAATAGTACCATGAATTGTGCCTCAATTGTGCCTGCTATCTGCTCTGTCTCAGTGTCCGATTCACAAAAGATATTGTTAGTTAATATAATTAGGTAAATAATCTGTGCATCCGTGCGTTGGAGCCTGACATGGACAGACAGACTTTTTTGTTTCTTCAATTAGGAAAAGGAGTAAAATAAATGCATCTAAAATAATACAAACCCACTGTTTTTATTTGTTTTATTTGGAGAAACAGGAAATGGACACGCGCAGCAGAGCGTAAATGCGTAATGGAGAGTCTACGTTATACATTTAGGCCACCGCTCTACACTTGCCTGTTTTACAAATTCTTCAGTCTTAAATAAATATAATACTTAAAATAATTGTCGGACAGTAGTTATTTTGATTTAAAGTTGTAGTATATAGAATTTAGTGGCATCTAGCGGTGAGGTTGCAGATTGAAACCAACTGAATTAATTTCCTGTCACCCTCCCCTTCCAAGCATGTAGGAGGTGGCCGCAAAACTCGCGAAAAACGCCTAAGTCCCTCTCTAGAGCCACTGTTTGGTTTGTCCATTCTGGGCTACTGTAGAAACAACATGGTGGTGCAACCTGGCACACTCTCTCCCATGTATATATAAACGGCTCATTCTAAGGTAACGAAAACACTTCACAAAAACATGTTAGATGCTTGTTTTCATGGGATTATACACTAATTAATACATACTTATGAATATTATTTTCCATTTCTGCCAAGTCCGTTCCGCTGAATGCCACAAAAAAAATGTATTGCAAGGAAATCCTTGGGGGTGCTGCGCCGCCGGTGCTATTCAGAATCCTGACGGGGCTTAGCACCGGCAAGTCCCCCATTAGCGTCGGTGAATTTTGGGCCAATTTAATGCATATTACCTCATTTAAATACGTGCAAATAGCACTGGTGCACCGAGACGCTATTTGCGTGGCAGCACAGTTAGCGGTGCATTTCACCGTTTGTGGGTGCTTTGTGAATTACATGCTTTCTTTTTCGCTTATTTCCGCAGGTTTAGCGGCCGCAAAAGCAGCGCAGTCCTTTTGTGAATTCGCCCCATGGTCGTTCTCTTGCATGTTCTCCCATGTTGTACATTGGGGTACTCTGGTACCCTAAAGACATACATGCTAGACACTCCTGTCAATACCCCTGACCAAAGCATTGGTAGAGATCCGGAGTTGGTCCCTGGGTTAAGGGACAGAGAACAAATTTCACCACAGAGATTAATCAAGTGTATAAAATAGAATTGGGAAAAACCCTATGTACTTAAGATGATTACTAATGCCTGTAAATCACCTGTGTCCGGACACAGGTGATTTACTTCTTTGTGCTTCAATGTCGGGTGAATGTGAATCCGGGGTTGAACTCTTTATTCTGAGGTCACTCTGTGCCATCTAAATGATCAGACTGTTGTGGCTGTTCTGTCTGGAGTTAACAATTATGCATGGGCGCCCTTGAAGTGGAAAGTGGGAGTGGAAAACCATCTTGATTTTGATGTTCTTGGAGGTAGATCCATTATGCTTTGGGGTTATGTGGTAGTTGGGGGCTCAGGAAATATTGTACGGGTGGAAGGAAGAACGGATTCCATCAAATATCAAGAGATGAAGAGGCTGGAGTTAGGGTCAACCACCTACTGTAAGGGTTAAGGCTAACCCTAACCGGTAGGGTTAGGGTTAACCCTGCCAATGTCCGAGAGTCAGTCATTGACATCATGGTCCCCAGACTTGAATATCATTGAAAATCTATGGCAATATCTTAAACATCTCATACATGCAAGGAGGCTGTATAAGTGGGTTTTAATCACTTTTTTTAATCACAAAAAAAGTAAGTAACCTCACTTTCAATTTTGAAGAAAGGTGTGACATGTAACTTTATACCATTTAGAAGTCAGGTCAGCTTCCTCAGATATTCATTGGCATGCATTTTGACATATGATGCCCTACATTTTTATGTCAAACAGTGCCTCTACTAGTTAGCATAAACTAAAAGCTATTAGGGTAATACCCAGAGTAACATTTCACCAGTAATGTATCTGTAAGAACACTGATACGTGCTATTTATTCTATCTCTGCAAATTAGTACAAATTGAACAACTTGCATTGCATTGCAGACATGCCATTTGTATTGCTTGGTTTACTAAAAGCGTTCTTTGTGTTTGCTGAACTGCAAATTAAATTTATTGTAACATAATATCTGATATGGTACTTTTTGGTATAATGTACATCTGAATTCACGCTGTCCGATGACAACATTTACCACACTTGCCACACTTGGCACCATTTTATTCTTAAAAGGTAACAGCAATTTTTTTTTGTTTAACACTTGAAAGCATGCTCTAGGTTTGCATTTTTCTAATGTATCAGTAGCAAGTATTTCACTGTAAGTACAACTCGTCTATGATTAACAATGTTGGTATGATGAAGACTAAAATATTTAAATTAGGAGAGACTAGGTGAAGGAAACATATTTATTTGACAGATTTGGCATTAGGACTCCATGATTCTACATAGCTTGTACAGAATGTAATATGAATATATATGGGTGAGGAGGGATCTCCCATGGAGTCCTGACGCTGATGCAGGCGTCCTGGGAAATCAGAGAGGCTGCTGGGTGGAGGTGGAAGCACTTGACACGGCATCTGGAATGACAGAGAGAGAAGGCAGGCGGATACAAATACTCGCGGGGAGGCCGATGATTGGCTCCCCCAGGGAAGTGGATGATTCTAATTGATTGCCTGCAGCCAGGCTGATCGCCGAGGCTAGGTAGCCTTCCTGTCTGAACTTTCGATAAATCTCCATTAATATATCAGGGTTTCCCTCCAGTGGTCAAATTGCCCACCACCTCGACTAGCATAAAAAAATCTAATAAATCCCTAAAAACTATAATTCAGACTATAGTTCACACAAAAATAAACAAATAAACGAATCTAAAATGCAATTATGAGAGGCCAACAGTATACAGGATCAGAAACAACACCCTTAATGTAGAGGTATGAAATACCTGTTTTTGTACTGAATTGGGCTGGGTCATCATATGAAACCTCTTGTCCATTTGAGAAAACCGAGCTAGGATTTCTACATATATACCTGACAGAGGTCTGGATCAAAAACTGCTATACAGAGACTTAAAATCGGACTCAAGAGATTTGTGAAACCCTCATATTTGTGAAACCTGCCAGAAAGGTCTGGATTGAAAACCACTATACGACGACTGAATAAATCTGTATAATCTGTATCCCTATATTATCATATGGAAAGAGTTATTATAGCCACGGAAAAACTTGACACTACAAGACAAAAAATACAAAACTATGTGTTTCACAAATGTGAAAAAGAAAAGCTCAGCTCAGCTCAGCCTGCCACTGCCTAACACGAATGAGTGAAGTAGCTTATGTTTACGATATTTTATTTATACAGTATTAAGAAAGTGCTTTAATCTTCATTAAAAAGTTAAGTTTGGGTTTTGAGTGCGACACTTTTCCAATACTTGAAAATTGTCATCTTATTTAAAATATTTCATACATGTGTGTTATTTACCAAATACCAACACCAAATACCATATCAGCTGTTGGGCTATTCTGTGTGCAGTCGCCACGCAAGATCTTGCCCCTCTTGACACTCAACACATAGGTGTTGAGTGTCTCGGGGCAAGAACTTTTTCAGCCCAAGGATGTGGATAGAGACACAGCAGGGACCCCCTAGATGTTTTTTTTTGCATTTTATGCATGGCCTATAATAACATATTTAAATGCTTTATTTACCTATTCATACCCTCAGTTATGATGCTAACGGTTCCTGTGTGTTTTTATTTTAGATTTAGATATATTTCCGTTAGTTTAGTTCCATTAGTATAAAAAAATACATTGAAATCCGCCTTTATATTGTTTTCAGAGACTTGAAATAGGGTTTGAAATGCTTTTTATTGTAATCTAGTCCAGGTTTGACTACTATAAGTACAGTTTCTATCTAGACCTGGTCTTAAATGGCCTGTGTAGACAAAACAGTGAAATCCACCTTTTCTCTGTTTTCACGAATGAAATAAAGTTTTCACAAATCTGAAATAGGCTTTTACATGCTGTTTAATATCAATACAATAATACAAACCATTTACCATGTGTTTTTATTTAAGTTCAGCCATGCACCAGTTACAGTATGTCTGTCAGAGACACAGTACGTTACTGAATATTAAGAGGTTTTTGAACATTACTCAAATATCCAAGCTTTGAGCGGACCATAATGTCAGAAGCTGCGAATCGGCTCACTTTCAGCTGAATAAAAATCGCTGCTGTTCTAGTGTTAATGGTTGGAGTTTATGTGATATTATTTTTTTGTCTCAAATACATCTTTCGCAATCTTTCACAAAAATAATTTTGACATTAAAAAAGTTGGCGGACCTCCTGCAGCACTCTCAACCGAGGTTCCGCAGACCTCTGGATGAAGACTACTGACCTAGACCAACTAATGCCTTGGGGGAAGCCATGTATAGGCTTAGCTGACTGTTATGGATGCAAAGATTTTACATTTAAAAAATTGTGTCAATGCCAGATGACTGCTATATTTGGTTATTTGTTTAAATATGCCGGATATATCAAACCTTGGGTGACCACATCCGAAGAGCCTAAATGCAGGGTAGAGGAACGATCAGTAAAGTAGACATATATCCCTGTTAAAAAATAATAAGACAGTAGTTCTGCGATCTTAAAATGAGTAATTTTAAAGGCTCGTCATATATGGTGTTACTAAATGTGAGATGAATGGATCCCTTATTTCATGATATTGTTGGGTTTGTTTTATTTGCATGGATGGTATAAAGACTAAATAAATATCCAGGTATACTAAATCTTTTCATGTCCACTTATTATTTACCAAATAAGAGACTTGTTTTTCAGCTTAAATGAGTGCTCCAGTTGTGCCGTGTGGTATACTCTTGTCCATTGGTGTAGATTTTTGGTAGGCCTGGTAGTGCCTACCAGTATTAGGGAAACTGAACTGTCCTAACAAATGATAATAAAAAATAAAAAATAAAAAAAACAGAAAATGCAACTGGTCAATAGACGACACGACTTTCAGCCATGTTTGGTTATATCTTGTCAATTATGCTATTTTAGTTGTAGTCTATATATGTTTTTTTCTTGTACTTTATTGTTGATATTGTTTTATTTGCACTGTAATTTATATTTCCAACTTTTAAGTTAATATTATTTTAATTTACAGTATTGAAAATAGTTTATATTTGTATTATATCTTGTCAGTTATGTTCTTTTAATATTTGTTTTTGCACTGCAGTTGTAGTCTTCGGAGCAGTAAGAGATAAACGTAGTAAAACATGGCAATCCATAATCCATGTATTGCCATTACAAGGCAATACATAATATATGCCGCGCGCGCACACACACACACACACACACACACACACACACACAGTTTTGCCAAGACAGCTATTGAAGTTAATATTTTGTTCTTGATAGTTAAAGTTTGTTTTTATTGCAGATGTAGGCTAACTCCGTCTCCTAATGAAACATGCACCGTGGGTAAAGGGGACACTGTCAGTCACCCCCCATCCCCCACTGATGGACCCCCCATCAATGAACGAATCTTGTGAACAAATCTTTTTAGTGAACTGATTCTAATGATTCAGTACACTGAAAATAACTGCTTTGCCCATCACTAGAGACCAGTGTTAAGCCAGACAATACTACACAGGAGCTGATCCCTTGTCCTTCACAAGTGGCAACTCGAACACAAAGACATGTCTTTGTCACATTTGTTACATTTGAATTCCTGCATCAGACTAATCACTGGCAGCTCTAAAATCCTTACCAGACAAGGCTACGCTACTTAGGCAATATGGTCTGTGTACCTTCCATTCATTTGATTTCCTATTCTCAAACAAATTGGAAAATGTAAAAATAAGACTATTTTTTATTCTGATAGTTTGCAACAGAGTTTAAAGAATCGAAACAGAGTAGTTCTCTTTATTGTGAACATCACAACTTATCAAGACTTACTTATCTCCATATCTCCATATCTTATTTATCTTATACGGTATAAATATATTATTCTCTGTTGAGTTCCAAGCCGCCTTCACACTTGGATCCTCCCCCTATTGGCCGTCGCATGAACTGTCTGGGTTTCGCACCCCAAAAGTCAGAGATAAAAAAATACACACAATTCACTTATATAAAAAGAGATTGATAGTGAAAAGGGTGACAACCAACGTTAACGTTAATAACGTCATTTATCGTTAATAACGTCATTATCTTTGAAATACATGACTTCTTTACTTAGTTTTAAAGGGTCATATTATGCTCATTTTTAGTGCCTGAGCCCGTACCGGGCGAAGCCCTATTAGATCTGTAGGAATTATTTATTTATTTATTTATTTCTTCTCCGAAAAGGATGGCCTTTTGGCCCCCCTAAACGTGCCCCAAAAGTCACAGAATTTTGCACGCAAGCCAGACCTGGCGAAAATTTGATATTTAATGGTTTGCATTAATGGGCGTGGCAAAATGACTCTCTAGCGCCCCCTAGCGCCCCCTAAAATATGGCGCCCCTCGCCCCAGATTGACATAGACACACCAAATTCGCTACACATGTACAACATGTCAAGACGCACCAAAAAGTCTCTTGGACCAATACCCTACCACCAACAGGAAGTCGGCCATCTTGAATCACATGACCGATTTCTCACCATTTCCACACGTATTTGAACGAACTAGTCCTAGGGATTTTATCGCACCCACTTCTAATTCGCACACAATCATCTTCAGACATTGGAGATGAAAAGTTATCAAAAGCTTTTCCCTACGTTATTTCTGGTTGCCGTGACGACGCCGGCAATTTCCATGCTTCGCCATCAAACAGGAAGTTGCTATGACTTCA
>OMKR01044294.1:0-17827 GCA_900302355.1 Cyttopsis rosea | reverse complement strand
GGTAGGGCCTCCCTTTGCTCTCAAAAGAGCCTCAATTCTTCTTAGATTCCACAAGATGTTGGAAACCCTCCTTTGAGATTCTGGTCCATGTTGACATGATTGCATCACGCAATTCCTGCAGATTTGTTAGATGCACGTTCATGCTGCGAATCTCCCGTTCTATCACAACCCTAAAGGTGTTCCATTGGATTCAGATCCGGTGACTGGGAAGGCCACTGAAGAACATTCTCATGTTCATTCATCAGGCTGGAAGTAGCCATTAGAAGATGGTAAATTGTGGCCATGAAGGGATGCACATGGTCAGCAACAATACTCAAATAGGCTGTGGCATTCAAGCCATGATTGATTGGTATGACCGGGTCCAAACTGTGCCAGGGAAAAAATCCCCCACACCATACCACTGCCACCAGCCTGAACTGTCGACACAAGGCAGGCTGAGTCCATGGATTCATGTTGTTGGCGCCAAATTCTGACCCTACCATCTGTGTGCCTCAACAGAAATCGAATTCATCAGACCAAGCTAGGTTTTTCCAGCCTTCAACTGTCCGGTTGTGGTGAGCCTGTGCCCGCTGCAGCCTCAGCTTTCTGTGCTTGGCCGACAGAAGTGGAACAGGACGTGGTCTTCTGCTGCTGTAGCCCATCCGCCTCAAGGTTGGACGTGTTGTGCATTCTGAGATGTTTTCCTGTTCACCACAATCGTACAGAGCGGTTATCTGAGTTACCGTAGCCTTTCTGTCAGCTCCAACCAGTCTGACCATCCTCCGTTGACCTCTATCGTCAACAAGGCGTTTCCGTCCGCAGAACTGCCGCTCACTGGATGTTTTTTGTTTTTCGCACCATTTTGAGTAAACTCTAGAGACTGTTGTGCGTGAAAATCCCAGGAGATCAGCAGTTACAGAAATACTCAAACCAGCCCGTCCGGCACCAACAATCATCGCACGTTTGAAAACACCGAGATCACATTTTTCCCCCATTCTGATGGTTGATGTGAACATTAACTGAAGCTGCTGACCCATATCTACGTGATTTGATGCATTACACTGCTGGCACACGAGTGTATATATAATATTACATATATATATATATATCCTTGACTATATTTCTTCAAGTCAAGGATCGGTTTAGCCGGCATCTTTTCTAGCGGGATCTTAGGACCCCCCCTTATACCGGAAATTAGTCAGGCGAGTGGGATTTAGCCTTGCTTATGGCGGGAATAGCCCCCAGAACAGCATTTTTTCTGTTTTTATTTTAATTTAGTTGCCTTTTATCTATGCAAGGCACTTTAAGCCGCATGTTGCGTATGAAAGGCGCTACACAAATAAACATTGCGTTTGTTGTTGTTATTATAACCATGTCTGAACCGTTACAGGAAGTGTCACTTATCAAATGAAAAGGATTATGCAATGTTTCTGCTTAGCGATGCAGATTAGGCAAGCGTCCTAAGAAGTCTTAAGCCATAACACAATCAGAACAGGATGCATACGAGTCACAGTCAATGACGTCCGACACTGCCGGACCGACGTGATGATGATGGAGGAGCTCGAGTCACACTCCTGCTCGGGGCTTGGTTCTATTCACGCCTTGTGAAATCTAGACAACTTTACAAACTCATTTGTCATGTGGACCAAATACAGAATCCAAATATATGTGCGATTATCTGCCTGTGACGCCAACACACACTGTTGCTGTATTGATCACGTGGGTTCTTCACTGTGGCAGTGGTGCAGTCACATTACTTGAAGAAATCTCAGCGTTTTACTCCACGACATTACTAACACGTTGTTACTTTAGTTTTTGAAAAAATCTGGATTTATTTTCCTACATTCATATGTTTACATTTACTATATCTATAGTATTTATTATAATGTCTATTATATTAACCGGCCAATCAGAGCGCAACATTCAATATGCTACGTGCTATTGGGGGCGTGGCCTTGTTTAATTCTTTCGCTGATGGAAATAAGATGGTAAAAAATGAATAAACCAAAAAAATTGAATTAAACACAAAAAAATTGGAAATATACAACTAACCCTATGTAGAATATAATGACCAATAAATACCAAAACCCCCAAATTTACAAAAAAAAAAACATTAAATAAAACAACAAATAAACAATACAAAATGTGCCAATATCCAATAAACCTAAACATCAGAAAAAAAAATAAAAAAAAATAACCTAATAATCATTAACAAGAAGTTTAAAACTTAACTTTTAAAAAAAGAATAAAAAGTAATAGTTTCCCTTTACTCTTTTATTGTGTGTGTTTACAATTTGAGCGCTCGTCCTTACCGGCCGCCGTAGGATGTCGTGGCGTTAGCCGCTGCTAGCGCTTGTCGGTGTTCACTACGAGAGCGACCAACAGCAGGACCTGCATCCGTGTCAGTCACACAAACGCCGACGGCAGAAGAAAAGGTCCCGACACGCAGAGAAGCCAGGATGCGGCGCGCCGGGCTGGGTAAGACACCGTGTACATGTCACCCAACGTCACGACACACCGCAAACTGTCAGTGAGTGTTATGCTACATGCTACCTGCTACATGCTACATGCTACATGCATTGACTGCCACTGTGGCGTGATCCAGGTGAGGGGGCTTCTGGAAACTATGTGGCCAGCGGATACAGCATCTACGAAGAGGAGAACGAACACTTGCAGGAGGGGCTCCGAGCCAAAGTGACCGCCTTGAAAAGCGTAAGACATCACATTGAAAGCTCGTTGAGCAAAATGTTTATTTGGATGAGACCCAACAGCGTCTTGATGCCGGGGATCTGCTTTACAGCTGACCATCGACATAGGAACCGAAGTGAAATACCAGAACAAGATGCTGGACGACATGGTGAGTGGTGAATCACACGCAGTGCACCATACACCAGTGGTGGAAAGTAACGAAGTACAAGTACTTAAGATCATTTTTTAAGTATCAAAATGAAGAAGTAATAATAATAATAATAATAATTGAGTAAATTGGGGCGTCAACGGCTGGTTGATCATCACTGATTCCAAAAACCCCAAATTTGGGGTCACCTGTCATAACTGCCACCGCCGATACTATTTCATTTGTTAGTAAATCGTGATCAGGGTCAGCACGAGCACCCGTCTGCAGAAAGAAAGATACAGTGGGTACTTTGTCGTATTATAAGTAGTTTTAAGAAAAGTAAGTACTGGAGAAAGTACTCGTACTTGTATGCATTTACTTTAAGTATAAATGTCAATCTGGTAGTTTCACTTTTGCAAGAGTCATTTAGTGTCAGAGTGTTTGTACTTAAGGTCTGAGTTCTTCCACCACTGCTATGTACAACGTTGTGCACTATATACAACTATGCGCTGTGTGCAAAGTGAAAAGTCTTAACACCACGCCGCTCTCCGCTCCGTTTTCGTAGGACACAGACTTTGACTCCACAGGAGGCTTGCTTGGAGCCACAATTGGCCGAGTGAAGCAGCTGTCCAGAGGCAGCCAGGCCAAGCTGCTGTGTTACATGCTGCTCTTCTGCTTCTTCGTCTTCTTTGTCCTGTACTGGTTCATTAAGCTGAGGTGATATGAACAACTTGTCGGACTTCCTCGCCTCCTCCTACATCTCCCTCGCTCTTTGCCATGAAAACGCATCTTTGAGTCAGACCGTCGATGAGGATTATTACTTTTAAAGGAAGATGAGACATCTAGGTTTTAATTACAAAGTAACAACTTTAACTTAAATAGGCTTCCTAACCCATTCGCAACAACAAATCTGTTGTTTAAAAAGGTGTTGAAAAATCACCCAAACACCACAATACTGCCCAACACATCTACTCTTTGCCAATTTTGTGGCCAAAGCCACTGGATAAAGCTGAGGAGACGTAATTGTAGATACCTGTACATGGTCAAATGGTCAATGGTTCAGATCCGTAACTGTTATTGGCAAACATTTAAAGTTTAGGATTCTGAGAAATTTGTATCTAAGTCTGGTATTGTGGAACACTGTCTGAAATAATTCAGATTTGATTGTGACCAAACTAATTACTAAAGAAAAGATGAACATGATTTTGGCGTGTATTAAGGTCTGTCTCATTTCAACCTTGTTACGGTTTCACTGTAAATAAACAATATGTTCTAAATGTAACCTTTATTTATTTATTTAATATATTTTTCTAATAACTTTTAGTTATTGTCCATGAATTTACAGTACATGACAATCACAATCGGTACATTTAACATCTCAGGACCTGATACGAGTCGAAGAATACCTTCCACTTTCAAACAATGATCAATATTAAAATGCACTCATTAGAAGTACTAGGACAGATTAGATTAGATTGATCATTATTAATAAGGCAATTATTAACACCAAAGATCAAGGCAGAGAATCTACATACAACAATAAGTTATATATCCTGGTTGTTATTAGACTGTATTTCAGAAGAACTCATTCTAAATTATTAAACATTATAGGCCTAAATGGCCCTACTATACACCCATTCATTTGAAAAAGTGGCTAACATTTCATTTGATCTCCTTCAATTAGTCTCAAATGTCTCAATTCAGTGTGAATGAGTAGTGTGGTATGGACGGGTTCTTGACTTCGTTTAGGGTGTCTGGTTGATCTCATGACTTATTGGGGAGAGTGCCCATGTACTTGCAGATGATTCCTAACATCACCTCATCCGCCCCGGCACCAATGGACAATAATCTGGAGTCCCTGGGGAGAGGAGACATAACATATATCAGCAGGGGTGATATACAGAGTCTTCCTGCTTGCCTTGTTTTAGAAATAAATGAATGAATTATTCATCTATAGTTTAATATTAACACAGTATTTGCCCTATCACTAGATGTCACTGCATAGTCAAATAATGCATGAAGAGTTTTCACTACAAGGCATTGATGAAATAATAAATGGGATGTACTTGGTGAGAGAGCTCCTATGTGACACCAAGACCTTGCAATTACAAATCCTACATGTTTTTCTTTTGTGGCAATGTATTTTGGTGGGTTACGGTGCCTTCAAGCCTTTCCCTAACTGTGGACCTGAAACTGCTTAGAGGAAGAATGCCACAGAATACCCTGCAATATCTGCCAAGTTGAAAGCAAACTGAATAGCTGAAAATGCCCTTTGAGGAGGGTTGATATGGGACACCATGATCTCTCTTGCAGTCTGACTTACCTGTAGAATCTGCTGACCAGCACGTCTCTAGTGAAGCCCATGCCTCCCCAGTACTGCAGGCAGCTGTCGCCCAGCTCCCTGGCCAGGCGGCCGGCCTTCAGCTTGGCCATAGACGCCAGCTTGGTCACGTCCTTGCCTTTCAGGTACAAGGCTGCAGAGGTGATGGACCAAGAGAGAGAGAGAGAGAGGAGGGGGTGTTAAAAAGAGTCACAGGTAAAAGAGAACAGCAGTCACTGTGAAGATTTGTACCCAATTCTGAACCAAAGCCTTTTTCACTGTCACTATAATCCCAATAAGAGCAACCGAGTTCCACACCATTTTGTCGAAAGGTGAGGAAACTAGATCAAGACCCTGGTTGTCCACCTCTACATGGCCACAGGTCAGCCTTGCTCTGTTCCTGTGAAACAGATGGGCCGAGGCCCTGACTGAACTGCTCGCCGCTGAAGTGGCAACACAGCAGGAAGAATAAAAGACCTTGCCCAACAGATGCATCCACTCACCTAAATTAAAAATCATTAGCACTGTGGGCTCAATGGCTTGGATTGTGTTGCAGTCATTTCAGAGCAGCTAGAGCTGTGCCAGTGTTCCAGGTGGGCAAGGGCTTGTTTTAAAAACATTTATGGGTTCGCTGCATTGGGCACTTCACCGAAAAACATTGTCAAAATATTTAGTGCGTCATCATTGATATATCCAAACAGCCCTCATCACATTGAATTGATTACGAGGTTAAGCACTTTGTTTTTGTCCATACATTCACATTACAAGGTAATACAATAGAGCTATTGCTTCATAAGCTGCAGCTATTGAAAGATGCAAACCATACTCTGGTCCTTTAATTTGACATTTCTATCCTCCAGTAGAAATGGACACTAGGCTAGATCTCACCACTACAACATGCTGTATATAATCTGTATACATATTCATATTTTCTGTCTTCTCTGTATATGTATATTACTAGATATAAGCACAGGCCAGCACAGCCCTCGGGTCCAATGCAAGTGAGGACACCAGATGATATTGAACACAATATAAATTGTGTTCAGTATATTGTGTCCTTATTCAAACTGTTTAAACGCAAAGCTATTGTGACTGATTATAATCAATACCTAAATAAACAAAGTTTGCCAGTCTTAAAAAAAAAAGAATTTGAAAATAGAAATTGAGTGAATTGAGTCTTTCTGCTTGCAAATGGTGCATTCAAAGTGAGAAAGATTTTAACACAAACTTTTGAGTGGCACACCAGGCCAGGGGTAGTGCTGCACCACATCTAGTGTTTTGGAATTTAATCTGAAGTCTCTTGAAGATGTGGAGGGGAAATGGATCGTCATCCCCAACACACTCTACAAGTCTGATGAAGTTGTAGTTCAGTCGGTTCGACTCGTCCATTTCCATGCGTCCAACTCACCCGTGGTGTGATAGAGCAGGGAACGGAGCAGCTCGATCTCTGTCTGCAGCTCAGCCAGTCTGAAGTGCACCGCCTGGTGGTGGAGGACCGGCCTGTTGAAGATCTTCCTCTGGCGGGTGTACTGGATGGTCTCCTGGATGATATTGTCCATCATGATGTGAACTGGAGTGTGAAAAGCAAGAGGTGGTGAGTTGTGTTGTGGAAATGTCCTCTGTAGTTAATGCTAATGCTGCTCACTCTGTCACTGGTACTGATGTCAGGTAAGGGTTTAGTGCAGTCCAAAAGTTACTCCAGTTACTCCAAAACTCAAGTTAAAGTACTGTTACTTTAAAATAATATCAACTCGCATAAGTAAAAGTCGTGCTCCAAATAACAATTAACAACAATCAAGAATAGCAAAAATATTCTGTGAAAGAGTTACTCAAGTACTAGTTTTAGTCATCAGTTTTAACATCCTGACAGTCAATAGAATTAAAACTATTTAATGTCTTTGGAATGCCGTTTTTTACTGTTTTACTTTTAGTTGCATTTGTCCTCACTCCCTGTTGTGGATGTTGGTTATATTACCTGTATGCTTACCTATATTTCCCCCTTTAAAAGTATACTCAAGTAAAAGTCAGAAGTATTGTTTTTTTTACGCAGAAAATTTATTTTTCTTTAAAGATTACTTCAGCACATGCAACGGAGTAACTACCCATCTCTGACCCTAACCTTCCTGTTTTTTTTTGGTTTAATATGGGAAAATGAGCCTGTCGACATGCACATTTATAACCTGATCATAGTCAGTTTAAGCCAATATCAATAGTCATAAACAGCATGGTGCGCGCTTCCACTGGAGTAATGAGAAACTGGATTAACATGACTCCTTTTCTGCCAAATCTTTTGATTCATTTGAATGTGTAAAAACCGCCTTGTTGGATTTCCTTTGCTGTTCTCACTGGGTGCACGCCAAAGTCCAAGTCTGTACAAGGTAAAACCTATCCCAGATTGGTGAAGTCCAGTAAGACCAGTTTAATAGATGCATCTAATACATGCAGTGGTTGAGAGGTCAGAGGGGAACGCCAATGGAATAGTCTTCCTTCAAAAAAAGCACATAACAACTTGCTTTGTGACTTAACGAGTCAAGGCAGAGCGCTTGTGTTTTACAACCGCAAAATGTGCATTACAGCTCCACAACGGTGTGATTAGAGCTAAGAAATCCATGTACCAGGACTGTTGCTGTCATGATAATAACAATATAAAGGCTTCAATTAAGAGTAAAGAGTATTGCCAGTAGTCAGCATATTGGTCCATGTAAACATGCTTTATAAATGCATGCTTCCCTTTTCTTCAAGTTGTTGACAACATATGTCACAGCTAATTTTTGTGTTTTGTGTGTGCGTGTATGAGTGTGCCTGAGTCAGTGTGACCATATGCACAACACACTGAAAGGGAAAGGTTTTGTGTGTGTGTGTGTGTGTATGTTTGTGTACATAGTGTTCAACATTTGCGGTTGTGACTCATAATTGAAAACTGGGTAAAAGTCCAAAAGTCCTGCCAGACAAGACGGACACAAACGACTTTCACAACTTTCATTTATCTTCAGATTCTTCCAAAATATGTCATTAATCACATTTATAGGTCAAACAAGGATAGAGGAAAAATTTCAGAATATGAACTTTTGGAATAAACTACATGGTGTATTTCCATACCCAATTTGACCCCAGTGATAAAAATGGGATGACCAGACGCAAAGATGGGAATGAATCTGCAATAATATGTGATTTCATTTCCAATTAACCCAGTGGGAGATTGACGCAATGGCAAGATGGATAGAGAGAGAAAATGAAAGATTAGGTGAAGAACAGAGGAGTGGTAGGACGATAGGCTTAACTCACCATTGGCCACACTCCAGAGCCTCTCTTCCTGGAACTGAAGCATCTGATAGGTGAAGCCCATGCCCTCCTGGCCAATGACATTCTTGCAGGGCACGCGGACATCATCGAAGTACACCTCGGCCGTGTCTGACGACCACATCCCCATTTTATCTATCTGCCGAGCAATATGAATTCCTAGGAATGGAGGGGAAAAACAAGCCGAGCGTCAACTTGTGTGTCTTGGCAAGTGCGCTTTAATTTAGTTCTGTGAAAACAAGAGTTTTGAAATACAATTTTCCCAGGAAAGGGTCTTGCAAAGAGGATTGCATTTGCACACAAAGGGTATTAGAGTTGATCACTCACACTGTGAATCGTGATGATAGGTTTACAGTGAACTTGCTTTCTTAATTCAGTTACTGGTGAGACTGTACACTTCTTATTGCCAAATCTAGGATAAGGCCTAAAACATAATTACAATGTATACACCCTTGCTGAGGAATGTTTTGGCAAGGAAAAGGCTATATATCAAATGTATCTATCTACTGTATATCAGAGGAGTTTGATCCTACCGGGCAGATTCATAGGGAGGCAGATGAGGGATTTGTTCTTGTGCGGAGCTCCATCACTGGTGTTGGCCAGGAGACACATCCAGTCGGCCTGGGTGCCGTTGGTGGTCCACATCTTCCCCCCGTTGATCACGTACTCATCCCCATTCTTTACAGCCTTGGTGATGATGCCTAACATGCACGCATGGGTCAGTGCGTAAATGGATGAACGGGATAGTATAAAAGGACAAAAAGGGACAGTGGGTTTTGGTTGTCTAAATTGATTGTCAAGCACATACTGTAACATACAGATATCTACTGAGAGGTTCAGATAATATAGGAAAAATTAACAAAATAAAGGTTTTAGAGATTTATCATCTTAAATTATGTTACAAGTACATATGATACATGTACATAGGACATTCAAATGTAACTTATCTAATTATATAAACAATATGAATGCTAAACAACAGTATTAATGCATGTCTTGCACTTTGCACTGAACTGGAAAAAGTCTTTAAGCCAAAGTTTTCTTTTGTCCTGCCAAAGCTGACGAGTGCTTATTTAGAATTGGCCTCAGGGTGGCTGAAGGAAATGATCCCGTAATTAAAAGACAAGAGTAATAATGAACAAACGTACTTGAGACATCGGAGCCGGCCCCAACTTCACTGACTCCCAGGCAGGCCACTTTGTCCCCCAGGATGCAGGGAAGGAGGAACTCTTCTTTTAGCTCAGCTGAACCAAACCTACACAGACACACACACACACACACACACACACACACATACATACATACACACACTTGCAATGCATGTATATACGTAGCCGTTTCAGTGGATTGGTCTCATATTATCAAAGGTGGAACTGCACTAATGTGCTTCATAATGAGAATGAGGGAGGGAACTGTATTCTGAGGGGAACCACCTTATCTCACAGCCTCTTATCTCTTAAGTCTCGCTGTGAGGCTCCTCTCGTTTCATTAATTAGGGTACTGTGTGGTGTCCCAAACAGCTCTTTCACAATAGTCAAAAAATACAAAAAAAACGAAGAGATAATTCTTATCAAATCAGTGATTCATTCAGGGCCATTTTTCTTCTAAATCTTGTACAATAACAATAAATCATTGTAACCAACAAAAGCCTTGTAATCAACTATGGCTTTAAAAGAAAAACAACTGCAGATCTTGTGAATTGCCAAAATTCAATTTAACAAAATCTTTTTTGCTACTACTCCACCAGAAAAAGTAATTCGCTGTCAGGGCTTGAAAAATGTTTTGATCATGAGTGGTCACGTATTGGAGTATGACTCACTGATGCTGATAAGAGGCTTTTTGACATGCAAAACATGCTTTGTTCACCGGAAATGTGCTGCAAAGCTTAATTCAAATTTAGGAGCGAATTAATTGCCGGTACATAGCAATATGCAAAATTTTCCAATCGACCATGTGAGCAGTGATTCGACCAGTTGTGCAAGATATATCCGATTACTGGAAAATTATGATGTTATTGGGTTCTACCGGGCCTATTATTTATTAAAAACAAATTAAAAACATCAACGGTTGACATTCCAACTCTTGAGTTTGAACATTCGGATCACGGACGACTATGAATGTTCTACTACGGCACCTGGCGAGTGCAGGGGTGGCCATGTCCGTCTGGACGCCAATGGCCATGGGGATGCCCCCGCAGCGGATGTTTCCCAGCTCCTCTGACACCGCCACGCTGTAGCTGAAGTCCAGGCCCAGGCCGCCATACTCTGCATGAAAATAGAATACAATAGAATAATGCAAAATAGGTGTATGCGTACCAGGAAAAGACAACAAGCCCAGAAAGGGAAGTCATTATCTTTAGAATAAGAAGTCAAGCTCGGGATGTTTTCAAGCTAAACTTAAGACCTCACATTTCCCTCTTTCTCTTCCATATTTTCAGTACATAACAAATGGTTCAAAGTATATAATGTATGCTTTGTAAAACTATATAATTCAGAAATATACAACGTAGATATTAAGTATTCCTGTGAATCCATTACAGAAACAGTAGAGTTACATATATCCCATATATATCCCATATTCTAGGATCTGTTAACAGCAATTATGTAATACGTACTTAGCAACTTTGCCAACTTAATTTCCTCTTTTGTCAACTTTACCAAAATCGTACTTCATGGAACTCAATTTTGATGAGTGTACCAACCCATTAAGTTAAAAAAAAAACTGAAATAATGGGTGTCTCCAAATTTGTAGTATCGACACAATAGTGTATCATTTCTGACACGGCAGACATTTGCTCAGACCTCAGGTCCTTAATGGAGTCGAACAGTGCATTATCAACCATTTTTTACAGAACTCCACTTCCTGACTGTCATTTTAGTCGCACAAAGGGACATTGAGACATTGAGAATTGTGCAGCAAATGGCCCGTCTACAATACTAAAATACTTGCTGCTTAAGGACAATTTTCCTTCCTCTGCTAAGTGCACTGATACATTAATTGATATGTTAATATGGCACCTCGCTGTTAAATTCCACACCTTCTGTCAAGTATTGTGAGGAAAAACACTGCGCGGGTGAAACAATGGCAAAAGAGTTTGCGGCATGATGATTTAACTAGTTCATGGCCCTCCAGATCTAATCAAAACACCAACTTCAATTTGGAGAAAAGCGTACAATGACCAATGTTTGTAATAATGTGAGAATAATAGAAACTTAAGTTGACTGAAGGTAAATAACTGTGATTTGATGCATGAAACCCTGCAACTTCCAGACCCAGTTAGGTCAATATCTCCTGTCAAAATACCAGTCACATGAAGGAATGAACAGAGCCAGACTGGAAGAGAGAGAGAGTGATAGAGAAAAGGATGTACTCTAAAGCCAGCATGTTGAATGACCAGGGAGGACAGAGAGCGAAGCACACAGATAGAGTGCAAAGAGCAAAAACTGGGGTCCGGAACGACAGGAAACAGACGCAGCTGTGTGTCGATAAGCCCCCGACAACCCTGGAAGCCCCGTGGAGGGTGATGTGGACAGAGGGAAAGGCTGAGGTTTTACCCACTTTCAAAACAGCTGGCTCCGCACTCCATTGTGCAACATCCTGGCTAAGATCACTTCTATGTGACACACACGCCCATCTGTTCTGGATGGCAGATGTAGCCTTGCATATGGTTTTAAATGGTGGTGTTGTATAAGTTATGAAACTATGTAATACCTAGCATCAATTCCTTTTTCTTATTTAATCGATTTGATGGGTTGATTGTCGCCAAAACGTCTCCACTTAAGACTGCCAACATGGTGATGGCCTGTGAATCACTGTAAATCCATCTCCATGCCAACAAACCACCAGACATTTCTGGGTGCCTTTTTAACAATGCATCCTTGTAGGGTTGTGTAACTTTCAAACCCGAAAAGTCACAATATTTACAAAGAAACCCATTCGTCATTTGAAATGGCCTGGAAGAGAAAACAACTCTCAACCCTCGTAACATTATTATCAGAAACACAGAGTTGAATGGAAAAATGCTGCGGGGTGCCAGGTTTCATCCCTCGCCCAGAGAGAAGGTCAGTCTCAGAGTAGGAACTGTGGAAAACAGGCAGCGAGCCAAGGGTCATCCCTGTCCTCCCTCCATCAGGTTTTCTTGGCAAAACTTCCTGCTCTCCTGTTTTGAAAAGAAAGAGTATCTTTCCTCCTACAAGGGAAAAGGGTGGACAGAGACTGAGGCTTAAACTTACTTAAACACTTTCCTATGAGTATTTTTGAGAAAGGAGAAATAAAAAAATGTATTAGTTAAAATAAAATGTATTGCTACTACAAATTGGGCTCTTTAAGGCCCTTTTCTTTCCTCCCATTCTCTGCCAGTGTAACCCAAAACTCTCTGAATCCACTGTGACCAATTCTACGACAACCTGCTCGATTAGTCAGCTCTGCGACACAGTTTCCACATCAAGTTGAGTTTTCTGAGAAGACGCACCGCTCTGAAGCTGCGAGACTGGAGATCATGAACCTCAAAACTGATTTTTTTTATTTTTATCAAAAAAGATATGATTTTGCATGGTTTGCCAATGTTATTAGCAATTGGTCACTTGTCACTAACAAATCAACAACTCGAGTTTGGCTGACAGAAAATTAACACAGGGCTATTATGGGCAGGAGCACTGTGGTAACAATTCCTGCAAGAAAAGATCAAATGATTAATGAGCACATTCCAATATGATTTATTTAACTACTGTTTAGTAAAAAATAAAAAATAAAAATAACTAGAAAGATGGGTATTCCCCACAGTGCAATTAATACAGAGGATATTCAAATGGCCATCTGGTAATCCAGTGTGTCTTAGACAGCCTTTGGCAGGCCCCGTCCCGTCTAATCCTGACTACTAATGCTTGAGGTCTGTGCACTCAGCACATTCTAATGCTCCCTCCCTCTTCTCTGACCTCTGGATTCATGAGGGAATGTTCTCACCAGGCCCCACGGACCAAGGTCTCATCTTCAGAACTCAGTGAAAGCTGCTCAGACCATACGGCGAGAATGGTAGCTACACATCTGGGAGTAGGATGATGGAGACGGCTGTGGGTTGTTGATGTGACCCCCACAACCGTACTCTTAACTGCGTTAACTACAATGGATACATATCAAATAGCAGAACAAAGGCATGAATACATACCGAAAACTTTACAAACAAGCAAAGATTGCTCTTGTCTATTTTTGGATTGTTATTTGGTTCCTCATCCCTAGGGACAGTCATAGTTACATTTGAATTATGTGGGTTAGGGTTAGTGTCTGGAAGAGTGTTAACGCTACATTAGAGTACTCTGGCATTACAAACACACTGACAAATTGTGCACCACTTTTGTCTGATAAATGACTTCAATGCTACACCATATGCAAGCGCCTCTGTAATAAAAAAAATATTCATGGGAGATTGTAGATGGCACCACAAATGGCACTCTTTAATTCCAAATTCAAAAGTACAAGTTGCGAGCCAAGATGAGCGGTCGGAATGTCAGAAAGTCTGAATAACTAATGCCGGACCCGCGAGTGATGCCAGAGAAAAAATAACTCAAAATATTTAGGCTGTAGAGTTTCCGAAATCTTATCAGTCCCTTGTGCAGGCAAACCATGTATGTGTAGGCTCTCACATGCTTTTCATTCCAAACCGCCAGGTAACCACGCCCAGGGAAATTTGATGAGTGGACACTTCCACAGTACTTGGTCATCTAACCCGACAGTAAGTGGGTTTCTGGAGCCGTGCAAGGGTTTTACAGTAAATGTTGTATTTATATTCTCACAGCCAAATTACAGGACTTAGTCAAACATTTCCTCATCCTTTGTTATACATAACTTTCACATGACTATCTTACAAATAATTTTTATACATTTCATGCAGTATCAATCCTATAATTGTATAATACATATGAACCTTATAAAGAAACATCATTCATCTGCATTGAACATTGGAACATAAAAATCTGGGTAGACGGGTAATTTCCCAATTGAGGGACACACCAATTTGTGGACATTTGAATGCTACCATCTCGAGAGAATTGACAAATGAATCCTACCGACTGGTTTGTTGACCCCGAGGAAGCCAGCGTTGCCCAGGATCTTGAAGATTTTGTGGGCAGGAAACTTTCCCGCTGCTTCCCACTGGTCCACATATGGGTTAATCTCCTGGTCTATGATCTATGGCACAAACATAGCAATAGAGAAATAAATGAGTGTGTGTGAGTGTGTGTCCCTAAATGCATTGCAAACAACAAGTGAGACCACAATAGCTCACAATTCCAACTCCCGTCTCAATATCAGGAAAATGACTCACATTGTTCATAACCAGATGGATGCAGTATTGAATGGAGGTGAATAAAAATATTCTTAGACATGCCGCCTTCCTGCTGACTTGTATTACATCTATTTAAGTCTATGTAATCTATCTTTAGCAGACACCGGTGTGGGTTTAAATACCAATGAATATAAAGCAGGTTGGACAAAAAAAAACATGTATAGAGATGGCAGTGAACGTGATGAATGACGTTCATTGGCTGCCATTTCCCAGATTTACATGCTATCAGTCCCCCATTATAAACCCATCTTAGCACTAGTGTAGTGACATGTACAGTATGAAAAAATGCATTCTACGGCACCAATACTGTTGGAATTTCACTCAGAGCAAAACGGCATAAAGCAAGTTAGCCAAACATTGAATATAAAATAGGTCTAGGCCTAGCAGTAAAACAATAATGAAGCAATAATAAGACAATGGTCAAGACATGTTTGGGTTGCTTGGCAATTCACGTGAACTGCACCATGCTTCACAAATTTCCATTTTCCTTCATCAGGAAGGTTTAATGTAACCCGAAATATGTTCACACAGAGTGAAAAGGTCATTACAAGCTGTCTTCATCAATGAAGATTATTTCCGTAGAATAAATAGTCCAGATGAATGAACCCTGACTCATTTTGAATGCCTGGAACTGGTGCGCAGCTGGAAAAGCACTTTCAGTAGGAGTGACCACTCCTGATATGATATGTTCTTTATTTGTATTTTCTGTAGGACCTCAAGATGCTTCAGTGAGTGTAGCTACTGGAACTGCCATCATTGGGATATGAAGGCCATTAGAACAGTCTACAGAGTTCAGAAAGTTGCATTCCTGTAATGCAGCCTTAAAGACGACATTTAACTATATCACAATATTACGATAACCAAATCTAGACAATATCTAGTCTCGTATCACAGTACCGATATGTCTCGGCCGTAGTGATTTGTTAGGGAAAATTGAATCCCCCTCCCCCAATCAGTTCGAGTGAAGGCAATGTCAGACTGAAGATGGAGACGGAGTTGACAATTCTGTCTGATATCAGGCCAGATGGCACTATTATTGACATTCAATTTGGTCTGACTTTCCCTGCTCAGTCCCTGCCTATTATTCTGAAAAATGTAAGCTGGTGTCCTCCCATGAATGGATTATTGTCTGGACCAAAATGCTTCAAACAATCAGTAGCTTTGAACCGATTTGCCACTTGTCACTTGCGACTTCCTCCAATGCCATTTGGGAAGCGATTTTATTTGCACCAGCACTTTTAATGGTGGAAGGTGTCAACAGCCCCAACAAAACAGCCCATGAATGTGCTTTTGAGCTCTAACGAGTACTATGTCCTTCCAGCGTAAAGTACAGAGAATTAAACGCAATAAATAAAATATCCGAACCAAATAAATAATCAAAACAGAAGAATCCAATCACAGAATTTGGAATAATGGACTTCTTCTTTCTGGCACTTATTCAACAAAATTTCCATAATGCTTTTGACTCAGAGTGGCAGCTGAACAAGCAGAGCTGGACTAGCTGTACTTATTATTACCTAAATGCCCTTTGAATATGACTAATACACAAAGTTTGACTTAGAAACTTTTCCAGGATTGCGCCGGTTCTGGTCAGTCAATATCCTCCTCCAAAATACACAAAATTTAATCATTGAGCACCTCCACTTGCCAAAGTATGCTGGCTAAAAAAGATCCTGGTGAAAGACAGGAAACAATCAACCTGAAAACAAAAAGAGCCAAGAACACACAACAGAATTTAACTAACTTCTTTGTATTGCATTCTAAGTAAACCCCAAATCTGTTGAAGAAAGCTATGTACATTTCTGGAACAAATGGAACCAAAAGCAAGACATTGGAAAGTGAATGTTTTGTTCTCCTTTCACCTCGAGTGAACCCAGTCATGTTCAAAGTTCAAATGCAGAGGAGGGGAAGTGAGGCTCCACTGGCAGGGGAGGAACAGAAGAATTTAAAAAAAAAGAGGGAGTTGTGGACCGTTTCTGTTGCACAGCAGAACACATTAAAGGTCACCAAACTGTCAAGTTACCAGGAGCCTAGACCTTCCTCTGAGTCACATCTGCGGCCATTCTGACATGGAAGGATTGTACGATTTCCAGTAGTAGTAGTAGTAGTATTGATGCGCATGCCTCTTGGTCTAAATAAGTCATACAAAATACAAAAGGCCCTGAAACAGCTATAGTGGTGAGGGTACATCATATTGTGATTTATAAATTTTGTGCGATATGTATATTCAATATTCATTTCTACAAATGGCAAATTGTTTAAAATGTGTGCAAATAAAAATGTCTAAATAATCTAGGTGTGTTGATTGGTGTGAGGGATGTCTGGTGTCTGCACTACAAACCTACAGTATGACCTTCGACAGTCATTGTAGAATTTCCCATACCCCTCATCTGTGCCCTAGCTTTAAACACAACCTATTCTCCAGTGAATTCTTGAAATAAACCATGGTCACTCTCGCTTCCCGTCCCACCATGTCTTGCATATTGTTGTCCATTTCCTTGGCCCATTCATATCCTTCCCATTATTCCCAGTCCCAGATTAGTTTCAACCCGCTGGACATCCTTTGCGGGTTTAGTCACAAAACAACCTTCCTTCCAGTACTGTATCTGTGCTCCCCTGAGCTTAATTAGGCTTTTGTTTCCCTTCTAAAGACGCCGGTCCAGTAACTGTCTAGGAAGGCCAAACATATAGCCAAACCGCCAACGTTTATAGCTTCAAGGCTCCTGCAGTGATTTAAAGCAAACGTTTTAACAGTGACAGATAAAAAGAAAGGAAGACATCCGAGTCACGGTGATTCACTTTTATTTCTTTGTTGCCATTTATAGAGGTCGGTACGACCGTATGAGACCGACCTCTGGTAGAGGACGTGCTAGACCGTCTCCGCTCGTATCGCGGCACCGCGTGGATGTCGGCAAGGTCGTTTAAAAGAAACAAACAAACACCTGGACACGGAATAGAAAACACGACAAGTTGCCCGGAAAATATTAATTACTATATGTTCATATAATACATAAACCTTTTTATAATTGCCGAAATTAAAGACCCCCCCCCC
>OMKR01044293.1:0-21714 GCA_900302355.1 Cyttopsis rosea | reverse complement strand
CTGCCCCTTTTACACAGACGGCGGGTCGGCCCCGTTTCGCCTCGGTTACTACCTCCGCTGCCGGTACAGAGGCGGGTCAACTCTGCCCCCTCATTCCGTCTCCGTACCTTCTACACAGAGCAGCGATGCGGAATAAAGACGCAACGGTACCGGCTTGGATAGGCTGTGTACAAGGGGATAAAGGTTCATGGAGAAGTATGTTTCAGACTCATGACGAACCACAGACAGGAAGTGTCAAGAACCCACCGCCAGTCTGAGGTCGGACCCCTGCCCCCCCACAGCTCAACCAAGACACACAAACCACAGACGTGGAGTCACCGCCACGCCATCTTAAAGTGAGCGTTTCACTAGTCTGTTCCACATAATTTAGAGATGCATCACATCATAGTACTTCCATTTGTTAATGAAAGAGTATCATTTTACAATAGAAAAATCAATGCATTATCAGAGAGGACTTTGTACATTGCATTGGTTGATTTCTTTATACATTTAATCATTTTATTATGTGTTTATTAAGTATTCATGCAACCGAGACAATTTATTTTAAAAAGAGTCCAGGAGTGCAGCTTAATTCAGATCTGAAACATCTTTTTGTTTCAAACCAAACTAGAAAATGTACTACAGTAAGAAATCAAATAGTGAACCAAGGTATAAAAACAAACAGTAGTTAGTCTAGTTTCTGCCGTCCCATTGAGCACTAACCATTTTGTCCAGGGTAGAAACGACTCCCTGCAAAGCAAATCCATGAATAAAATAATCAGGAAGAAGATGAAACAAATGCAAATAACAAAAAATATAACAGAAAAACAACAACATCCAGAGCCCATTTTAAATTAAACGACATGAATCAGTGCTTTCATTAGCCAACAAACAGTAGCTAAACATAAAATATAAAACAAGGTTACACTTAAAACAACAACAATACAATCCAGTCGTATGCTGAATCTCTGCAGTGGTTTCTATGAAGACGCTGATTTGAAGGAGGTCGTACCTGAGGAACTGGAGCGACTGCCCATGCTGCCGACCTCGCGGTCGCAGCCTCCGTTGTCCACCTGCTCCAGTTTCTTGCGAGCTGAAAATAAATGAAGAGACGCAGTTGAGAATAGCGGCGCAGACCAGGGATGGACCAATGCTACATCGATACCCATCCTCAATCTTTAATCAGTATTCAGAATTATCCTCAATAAATCGGAGGCAGAGGTGGATAATTCCAGGTTCAGAAAGTCAAAGTCCTGCCATGTTTTTGCTCCAGCCACGAACTAATCATCAGATTCCACACGTCAGTCAGTCGGACCTCTGGATCGTGCCGATTAGAAAATCCACATGGTTGACCCAAAATCCCGGAGTGGAATTTTACTTTCTGAACCTGGACTTTCCACCTCTGATTGGAGGCCACGGAATTGCAGATTCATGCAGAAAAGTAAAGCGTAATTCCCCCGTGCTTACATTACCTACATGCACCTCAGCGCTCGTCGTGCTTGGTTTTGTTAAGCTGCCATTTAAAAGACCACAGCAGAAATAAGGAAGAGAAAATGTAGCAGTTGTTGCGACCTCAACAAACAAAATGTAAGGAATTTTTCAACTTCTGGGTTTAATTCTTAAAATCGCTCGATTTTGTCAACCAACTTGATAAATATACACGTTTCCTAAGACTTCCTGGAGACATGATTTTTGGTTGCAGAATTAGAAAATTCACATGGCATTTTGCAGTAACATGGTTCTATGTGTCCATAGGGCAGAATATCAAGTCAGTCAGAAAGTGAGATGAACCCCTGAACACTACAACTCCCACTCCAACACTAAAGGTAAATGCATGAATATGGAATCTTTTTTAAAAAGGTATTCACAGCACTGACCCTGAAAGTTTCCTGCTTATAATTTAATTCTTAAGCACAGAATGGGGTATTTCTGAAATTCTACTTTTCATTTTAAGCATGGAATTTGTTAAATTTCTCAAGATTCAAGATAATTTTTTGCCATATGTAACAGGTACAATGGAATGCTTACTCCCCATTTACTCCAGCAGTATCACTTCTAAACATACATTCGAAACAATAAGTAAAAGTAATAAAACTAATACAAGTACAGTAAAAAAGTGACTAAGTAAAAGTTATCAAAACTATGGCGGGTAGTGCAAAATTTTTTGTAAAGTGACCAAATAATGACCAAACAATAAGGTAGAAACAATATAATGAAAAAGTATAATGATAAATGATGAAGTGACCAGAGCAGTGCAGTACAGTACAATGACAGTGCCTGCGTGCAATGTAGCCGAGTTCCTAGTGCAATTATAGATCCAATAATTGAGTGATTAACAGTTCAGTAGATGCACTGCCTGTGGATGGAAACTGTTCTTGAACCTGCTTGTCCCGGTTCATATGCTGTGGTACCGGCGACCGCAGGGGGGACGACAGTTGGTGCTCAGGGTGATTGTGGTCCTGTATGATGGAGCTGGCCTTGTTCCGACACCTGGTCCGAAAGATCTCCTCGATGGATGGAAGTGCACACCCGATAATCTTTTCTGCTGTCCTCACCACCCTCTGAATAGCTGTGCAGTGGTATTGCCATTCCACAGAGTGACACCACCCGGCAGAGCGCTCTCTACGGTAAAAGTTCACAAGCCATCGTGTGCTTATGCCGCATTTCCTAAGGCACCGTAGGGGGTAGGAACGCTGCTGTGCCTTCTTGAGCATGATCTCCGTGTTATCTGTAATACCAGGAAACTGAAGCAACTGATGTTTTCCACCGGTGTCTCGTGTAGGCTGATGGGGGAGTGGGTCCCTCGGTGGTTCCTGAAGTCCACGATGAGCTCCTTTGTCTTGCTGACATTCAGTACAAGGCTGTTGCCCTTGCACCATCGCATCAGCTGGACTACCTCATCGATGTACAGCATCTCATCGTCGTTGCTTATTAGGCCGGAAAACTGTGGTGTCATCTGCAAACGTGACGATCTGGTTGTTGCTTGTTGTATGGCTGTACAGTCATGTGTGAACAGAGAGTACAGCCGTAGGCTGAGGCAGCAGCCCTGCAGCGCTCCGGTGTTCAGGACCAGTGTGGATGAGGTGTTGTTGTTAATCTTCACCACTTGAGGCCTGCCCGTCAGGAAGTCGATAATCCAATTGCAGATGGGGGTGCCCAGGCCTAGGTCCCTCAGTTTCAGGACCAGCTTGGAGAGAACGATGGTAGTGAACGCGGAGCTATAGTCAGCAAAGTCTGATGTAGGTGTCCCTCCTGTCTAGGTGTTCCAGGGCAGTGTGTAGTGTCAGGGAGATGGCATCATCCACAGACCTGTTTGGTCTGTATGCAAACTGGAGTGGGTCCAAGGAGTCGGGGATAATGCTGTTTATGTGTGACCAACTTCTCCAGGCACTTCATGGCTATGGGTGTTAAAGCCACTGGACGATAATCATTGAGGCCTGTTACCCTGGTCTTCTTGGGTAACGGCACAATGGTTCTCTCTCATTGAAGCACACTGGAACGACAGACTGCTGCAGTGATGCGTTGAAGATGTCCGTGAACACAGGAGCCAGAGTCCCCCGATTTGAAAGCGGTACTCCGTTCCCCTAGTTTGTTACCGAAGTCTGGGTTCATCCATGGTTGGCGGTTTGGAAATTAACAGTCTTGGTGAGAATGCATTCCTCCACCAGCCTGTTAATGTATCCAGTGACATGATCTGCATACACATCCAGGGACTGTGGTCTTGAATACACTCCAGTCCATGATTTCCAGCCTGCCCTGCAGCTGTAGTATGGAGTCCTCTCTCCAGCGCCGCACCGTTCTCACTGTTGTGGCCGTGGTTTTCAACTTCTGTTTGTAAACAGGAAGTAGGAGCATGGAGTCGTGGTCTGACCTGCCGAAGGCCGGTCATGCAATAGCACGGTAGGCATGCCGTATCGAGGTGTAGCAGTGGTCAAGAGTCTCTTTCTCTTTCTCCGTTTCTTGTCGGACAGGAGATGTGTTGATAATATTTTGGCATTACCTTTTTTAAAGGTGCAGTGGTTGAAGTCACCCACAATGATTTGAGGATGGATGATAGAAAAAATAAAAATAAGTCTAGCTTCTTTCTTCTCTGTTCATGCCAATTGTCCAGCTAACCTTGCAAACACTGTGCACACAGCTGTCGCTCTACTTCATGTAACAAAGTACCTGGAAAGAGCTTCACCAAACAGTCAGTACGTTTCCCTTCTACACAGTCTCCAATGAAGAAAGTTACATTTGCAGAACCTTTCCTTTCCTCCTGGAAATTGTAATATACAATATATCGCCAATATATCAATATAATATCAATATTGTGATAATAATCTAGATATTGTTTGGGATTGCTTGGTCATAATATCCACATTACATAGAATAGTCAAATTATGGAAATAGAGGTATTAAAAAATAATATATATATCAGGAAATTTGATCTTTGAGTCATATTTGATCTTGATATTTGAGTCAAGATCGCCCAGCACTACTTCAATGCCTTTGGAAAGACAAAAACCATGCAGACACCTCAGGAAGAGGGCTCAAAAACAAGCCTCATTAACTGGGTCCAAAAAAATAAATGTCTGTTCCCTTGTTTGAAAAACTTCATGAATTCACTTGAAAATGTAGTGCGTACTCAGCGAATCTGTCCAAGATTGATAAAAGGCTTAAAAATGACTCCCTTGTCCAGGAATCTCACTGTACCAGTGATGAAAGCTCACCGCTAATCATAATGTGCTCGCCATAAGGAGGGCTTCCTCGTCTCGCATGACAATTACCTCATAACTCAGAGCTCCCTCCATAAAAGGGCCAAGATAACGGCCCGGGCGAGGCAAGCATGTTACAGTGGATGCCTGGGAAGAGGGACTGTTGCTCCAGGGATGTTGTAATCATGTTTTCTGCCCACGTCCTTGGTCCTGTCCATTCTCCATCTCTAAAATTGCCTCTAATCCGACGCCGCTCACAAGCAGAGAATGTACACAACATCAAACATGCCACATGAAGCCTGATGATGGGAGGTGGACAATCCATTGTCTTGTCTTGTGGGTGAGATTACAGGCAGAACGTACTCACGTCTGAAAACACCATTTCAAAGGCTGTCATTAATAAAACTCTTATTATACAACACTTGCATATAGGGCTGAGTAGTGCACAGGATCTCATGAGTCAATTAGATCAATTGACAATAATCAATAGATTAAATATTTCAATTCAAGTCAATATGGTGGTATGCAATTTATGCGGAAAATTAAAAATTTCGTATTAAGTCAAACATGACACCTTCCTTCAAAATGTTAAACTTCCTTTGGAAACTGTACAGCTTAAAAATACTTCCTGTAGCCAGCCAAGAGTCTCTGAATGGATTCTTTTGGGATTTCTCCCATTCTTCCTTGCAGAAGCCTTCTAGTTGGAAATATTCTTTGGCCTCCTTGAAGGCATGGCATGTTTGCGATCTTGTCAGATTTTCAATGATATTCAAGGCTGAGGAATGTGATCGCCATTCCAAAACCCTTGCGTCTTTCCTGGAGGTAGTTCATGGCTGATTTTGAGTTACTCTTGGGGTCATTGTCTTACTGGAATACTCAACCTTTCTTCAACTTCCATGTCTTGACTAACTCTCGAACATTGTGCTCTAGAATCTGTTGATATCTGATGGAATGCATTCCTCCGACACTATTTCCCGTATCCCCAGCTGTCACACCGGCCCAAAGCATCATGACTCCACCCCCATGCTTGACAGTTGGCAAGGTGTTCTTAGCTACAAATGCTTCACTCTTGTTTTTGCCAAAAATACCTTCCTTGGTTGAAGCCAAAAGCATAATTATTGGTTTTGTTCGTTCAAAGCACATTGCTCCAAAAGGCTTCAAGGATCTCTTTTGCGTACTTGAGGCGCCTCACTTAGTGTTGAGGTTGTGGGAAGGCTGTTCTGTTAACTCTTCCATGGATGTCTTTGTTGCTAAAGTGCGTTGTTTTGTTGTCAACTATTCTGCTGCGGTTTTCTGCAGCTCTTTTGCAGTGATGCATGGCTTCTGACAATTTCTCACCAGGTTAATTTTGAAGGTTTCTTGGTTTTGAACTTGACCTTAGCTTGACTTCAACTATTTCATTTATATTACATTTTCTGATGACTTCTGACAGTTCTTAATAAAAACACGGACTTTTGAGGCAAAATGATGATAAAAATCTAAGATATCGATGCTTTCCATTATGGTTTAGATTCAAAACAATTCCAAAGTGGATTTACAGCACATTTATGAGAGTTTGTAACTATACTGAGAATTTTCATAGTAAAGATTGAAGCCGATTTAGGTATTTCAACGTAAACTTTGAAGCACCTTGTGTGCAAAATGAATAAGGGTAAATTCCACAAAATCTCAAGCAATTGCAATTTTCCTCTTCCTATATTTTCCATACCAAATATACGTTTGTTAAAAGCAACTGATATACAACAAAGAATCTTTAGAAAACGGAGCTTTATTCTCTTTTCTGGCGAGTGACGCCAACTTTAAACTCATGGTGCACGGTCCAACCAATATGATCGGTGTTGTTTAGCTGCACTGCTAGGGAGGCCGGGGTCATTAAAATATTTATATACAGTTGAAACTTCTGTGGCTGATTAACATTTTTGACGATTTAAGTTTTTGACGTTTTGACGTTTTGACCACGTTCCAGAACCTGAAACATAGAAGATTCACGGTTGTAGATAGGGCTGCCATGATCATGAAATTTTAGTTGGCGATTAATTGTCATACAAATAACTGCTGCTAAGAATTTAGTTGTATTTTTGTTCATTTTAAGCCACTATCATAATATCAGCATGAAATAGTACACACAATGCACATTCACTTAAAGAAGAAGAGACATTTGACACTACACATATAAATTTGGGTAGACATTTAATTTGCCTGACCCCATCTGATGGAAATGCATTTAATTCATATTTTATTTGTTGCAACATTTCTAACATTGGCTGAAAATCCCCTTAAATTTGGATGGATGATTATGGACTGTAACAGTTTTTTAAATAGATCACAATAAGCTCAAATAATTGCAATCTGACGATTATGGTATAATTGGGACAGCCCTAGTGTAGAGCAACATTATTATGGTTTTTAGCCATGGAGCCTTGTCTGGGCCCTATTTCATCCATTCATTTCGGATGTTTGCACTTATTAATGGTAAGCCTCACAAATAACTAAGGAACTTGGCTGGGCTAACTGGCTTGCCCCAGATATCCCAACATGCGTTTCAACAATGACACTACAGCAGGGGAAGCCAAGTTCTCTCTTCCTCTTGTCTGTTCTTGGGTGACTCAGACGGGCAGCGGAGACGGCGTACCTTGCGTTAGCTGTTTGGCCAGGTCTTTGATGTTGATCGCATTCTTCCTCTTATTGGTCAGCAGCTCGTCCTTGGCCTCCACCACGAGGGTTTCCAGTTTGTCGAGTTCTGCCTGCAGTGTTGCCCGCTGCACCAGCAGGGCTTGGACCTCCTGCTTCCTCCGCGCCTCCTCCCTCCTGAGCTGCTGGGACTGTGAAGGAGGGGGGGCATGAGAAACTGTATGATGGTCGTTCTTTTTTTAACTAAATGAAAAGTCTGCCAAATAAACAACCTGAAGTACGTACATCACTTACATCTCCAAACTGGTTTAATTTTATATGTTGCTAATTGTATTATATTAAAGTCAGCCAAAATAAAGCCAATTGTTAATTTTTTTCAATTTCAGTATCGCGTTTTCAGTCTTCCCCTGTATCAAACTAGTACTCCCATTAGTTTCCGGCCTCCCACCTTGGTATCCAGGAGTGCCTTGTTGTCTGTTAGCTGGCTGCGGAGCTCCTTGGAGGTGTCGCTCAGCTGGTCCAGCTGGGCTTGGAGGCCGTTGTTCTCCGACTGCAGCAGGGCGTTCTTGCTGCTCAGCTTCTCGGTGAAGCCCAGCAGCTCGGCCTCGCGCTCCCTGCTGCCCTGCACGTCCCGCTGGAGGTCTCCGATCTGGCCCTTCAGGCCATCCACCTCCTCCCGGAGGGACGAGACCTCCTCCTCGTCACTGGAGGACGACAGACAAGACTCAAATTCACCCAACGAAACAATTCACTGAAGCGGCTAAAAAAGGAAAAAAGTCAACAATGTTTAATTGAGGAAAAACCAAGCAGGTGTTTATGACGTGCAGACCACATGTAACCGCTGCAGAAACAAGTTAACACAACACCATCTCCCCACAGGGAAATAATTACTGTATGTACCAGTCCCTCCGGGAATTTGCCATGTTTTTTTTGTGATTGTTGCAACCAAAAATGTTACAGCGGATTTTCTCTAAATTGTATTTTACTACTACTACCAATGAGGTAAGAGTAATATGTAATCACTTCTTTTGATAATACACATTATGCATATCATACTTATCTTTTGGTCATTTAATGCACAAAAGTTGGGGCAATTTTGCAAAATTGCAAGCTCCCGGTTGAATTTGCATTAATTATTGTAATCACAAAATCACAATTTCCTGGAGGGACTGATCTATTGTATACACTGTAGTTGTAGTCAGCCTGTATTTTAAAACAGGCAGAACTTTTATATAATAAAATCCTCAAAGTAAAAAGATGTGATCCAATAAAATAAATCAAGGCGGAGGCCACAGAAAGCTGCTTTTAGTAATAAAAGCGCTTTTTAGTTGGTACATCTGTGCAGAATACCAGAAAACCTTCCACATCACCACACACAGTATATTTTCCCATACACTTCATCTTTCTGTGGTTTATCTTTCATGGCTTCGATAAGGATTTTGAGGAAAAGGAACAAGGATGACACAACATCCTCATCGCTGTCAAAACCAATTATGGTGAGAAGGTTTTGGTGATGATTTTAGTCGACAATGAAGACATTCCCATGTTCTCTGTTGAACAGAAGGTAAGAGATGTAGCAGCTGAGAGGCGGAGCCCCCGTGGATGTAGCAGCGGTTTAGAACGCCGCTGTTGGCAAGATAAACTACTATACAGCAGGCTTTTAATTCCCTTAACTCTCTCCAGCAGGTAAATCCCGACCGAGGTTTCCGCTCACATCCACCCACGCTCCATCGCTCCCCCGCTTTAGCTACCTCCTACAGTCAACGCTTAGCCGATATCAGCCACAACCACAAACTGTGGAGCAGAGTGAGGACACTTCCTTCTGCTTCATCTTGAAGTTGCGTTATGCTCAGCTTGTGCTTGGTGTTGGCACTTCTCGTCCGTAGGCTGCAACTATGCTGGTGACCCCGGCAGGCATTAGGAATCATTATATGGAAATAAACAATCTTCTGAAATATCTAACCGTGGCTGTGGCTTCTGTGGCCCCCACCATATTACATAAGATAATATTTGATTAATCCACAAGGGGGTTGGGTGCATACACCTGCATAAAGTATAATCTTATCTTAACAATGCTTCTGCACAATTCAATATAAAAGATGATGCAAAATTGATTGAGGGAGAGAGTGCGAGCGGATGTGTGTCTTCCATTAAACTGAGAAAACTTTAAACTGACAACATTGTTCCCAGTAGAAGAGTGTGTGCGTGTGCGTGTGCGTGTGCGTGTATGTGTGCGTACCGCTGGTGCTGCTCCTGCAGGGCGGTGACCTCTCCCAGCTCTTCTTTCTGTCGCCCGATCTCGGCCTTCTGCCTGTTGATGATCTCTCTGTACTTGTTGAGCTCGTCCTCCCAGCGAGGACGCTCCTCTTCCAGGCACCTTAACTGGAGAGGGCATGAAAATAAATTCTTCCATCTTAACCGGTCCTATAATGACCTCAAACCCGTGCATCAGACATATGTACCAATAGCAACATGGGTGTAATTTGCATGGCCCACCTTGGTGCGTAGGGTAATGAGTTCATCCATGGCTTCCTTGTACATCCTCTTCAGGTCCTCCAGCTCCTTGATCAACACTCTGTGCACCTGCCAATCGAACATTCTTAACTTCAGCTTTTTATTTACTATGCACCTTGCAATTCAATATTACAATGCATCAGTCAATTCAATAGCCGTGATTTGTGAGGATTACAAACCACTAAATATAACAATTTATTTTAATTGTTTTTAAATATCTAACTACAAACGGGTGTGCTAGCGCCTCTTTCCTTTGTAATGCGTGAAATGCAAAGTTCAGCACAACCTCAATGGAAATCTCAGCTTTATCAACAATGTTCTCTGCTTGACCAGCTGGATTATCATTTACTCACCAGACAGACACACAAAATAAATATGTAAATAAAAAATGGAATGTGCCATAATGCCAATGTAGGAATTAAGATGGCAATGATAAAAAAAAGCCAATACAAAAAATCCTGATACTTGGATCTCCCTTAGCAGCAAACCCTCTTCTCCCTTAGCAGCAAACCCCTTTTGCTTTAGCAACAAACCCACCCTCTCTGACTAGAAAACAAAGACGAGGGGCAGAAATGTAGCCAGACCCATTATCTATTCACCTCTTCTTTCAAGGGCAATTATTTAGGATATCAAAGTCCTGAACAGGGAAAATGCAAAGCTGTTTAATTGATTAACGAATGAGCAGCATGAAGGTGTGATTGCAAGCCAAATAATCTATTAGTGGCTCTGATAAGAATGGACAGAGCAGACTTAAGAGAGATGAAGCATTGGGGGTGGACCGATACCACTTATTCAGTACCGAGTCCTAAACCTGAAGAATTGACCGGTACAGAGTAAGAATCGGATCCATTACTTTTACTGTACAGTAAACAAAACTCAAGAGTGTTAGTCTGTAGAGTGCAGAGTTATCAAAACATAATGATTGACATATATATATTTTTCCCACTTGAAAACATCCAACATATTTGTGTTAAAAAAAGCAACAACACTCCCAACACAGCTCCTACATGGTAAACAATATCTCTGAAACACGAGGAGCAGTGTTAGACTGGAGGCTGGCTGGGATATGGCTCACTAGATGGACAACCGGAGTGTGGACTGATAGTGGGAAATAGGCAATGTCTTCTGGGCTGTTGTTGAAATGCGAGGCAGCGTATTGATTATTTCTAGGCCATTTATTTTTAAAAGTCCCCTTAGCAGCAGGCACAGAGAAAAACAGGCCAATGTGATTTGAAGAAGTCCATTTCTGTGCCAGTGTGTGTGTGTGTCTGCCTGCAGAGCCTGTGTGCCCGTCCTTGTGTTTCACTTTATTGTTCGCTCCTTGTTAAGCCAGAATAACAGCTTCAATATTGAAAATAAAGCTTTTTACTGGAGTACATGGGACTGAACACTTTTCATCAAGGCCAGGGTGTTAAAAATGACCTGCGTGGTTGAATCTTAGAGACAGGCCGACATTACTGTGGGGGTTTGCAAGTGATGCAGACAATAAACAGACCCATTAATCACTGATTAATAATTTTAATCATTTTCATATTTCAAACCCAAGTTTCAAGTATTAGAAGTTGAAATTGCAAAATGAATGCGACTGATCAGTTTGGTGTAGCTTTACTTAACTTTAAACATGTCTGCATTAGAGCTGCAACTAAGGATTATTTTCATTATCGATTAATTTGTCATTTTCTTGATTAATCGATTAGTTGTTTTCTCCAGAAAATGTCAGAAAATGTCAGTTTCCCAAACCCCCGAGGCGAAGTCCGCAAATGTCTTGTTTTGTCCACAATCCAAAGATATTCCGTTTACTGTCACACAGGACTAAAGAAACCAGAAAATATTCACATTTAAGAAGCTGGAATCAGAGAATTTGGAAATATTCTTCTTAAAAAACGACTCAAAAAGATTAATCGAGCATCAAAATAGTTGGTGATTAATTTAATAATTGGCAACTAATTGATTAATCGACTAATTGTTGCAGCTCTAGAGTACATGTGTGAATGTAAAAAGGATCCATACCTCCTGTTGGTCAGTCTGCACCTGCTTGTGTTTCTCCAGCTCTCCTTTGGTCTCCCTCAGCTTAGCGTCCAACTCATTGGACTTTATTTCCTCGGAATCCTGATGGACCAGAGGGACAGACAGTTCAGAAACTTGCTCAAAAGATACCAAGACAAGCAGGAACAGAGTAACTTAAGGTCCAGATGCATTCCACTGGCGTAGAACTGCAGTTTGCTAGTCATCAGAACTACACCTTGCATGTCATCGCAGTCAACCTTTTTTTGGGTTGGGTGGATTACACTGCAAATCCAGGAAATCCATTTTAAACTTCCCCCAACATCCGGGTTTTACCTTCGTCATCCTAGACACGTTCACTTTCTTTTCTCCAGTTTGCCTTCTTCTGATCAATTGATTTGTTTCGTTTTTTCTTTAGTTTTTTCAACATAGGATCTGCAGTACATTGGCTGTTATTTTCTCCCACAAATAAATGTGGCAAACTAGGCCTGGGTGGTATTTTGATATCATACATTTGCTTCATTTGTATCATCATCATAAAAATATATCTTAATTTTGCGATGCAAAATTTTGTAGTCTAAACGAATGATGAATCAATTAATTGTACCAGGATATGAGGGTCTAAAATGGGACTTGACGTGTATAAATAAAGGAAAAAATAACTAAAGAAGTTCTCTCGAAATTGTAAAACTGGTCCTATATTTGTGTGTGGATCTGTCCATCTGGACAGATGGACTTAAACAAATGACTCTTACGTCTGGTTTTATGAGATTATATTATTTTGAATTAATAAAGCTATATAATATACATTATATTACATCATATATTATAACTACTGTATTGTGAGACTAATGTTACTATCTGATTTATTATTATATTACTAGAATTATCAGTTATGCCAGCACACTTAGGTCATAATCACTCACCATGTTGTTTCCTGTTCCTTTTGATGTGGTTGCCATGACACTGGCTGTTACCAAGTTGCACCTGCGCAATCTTAATTGTGGCTATATTTCTTTCTTTATCGCTCACTCACGCACACACATCACACATGCATATATCCCTTCTTCTGTGTAATGTGACGGCAGCTTTTCTTTCTTTATGTATATCTGGATTTCTTTGCCGCACTATTTTCCCATAGGAAACCTCTTTGGCAAAATGTTGTACAATAGACCAGTCAGGATCGAGCTGGTTGTTTAGATGTATTTCATGTGCATTGGGCTTGAAAACTGTGGAAGGAGTAGCGTAGCGCAATCCGGATCTTCTTGTGTTGTAATGGCAGCTCGCATCTGGGCTCTAACCTCCAAACGCTCAGCTTTATAGGGCGAGAGCTGTGATATCACATGATAATGCCCGCTGGTTGCCATATCTACTGGGGGGCGGGGCTATGTGGGGCATTTCCCCAATATCTTTACATGCGTTTCCATGACGACTTTTTATTTTTTATTTTTTTTTCATAGGGCTATTTTTCATAGGAAACCTCTCGCTGACGCTGGCCAAATCTTTCCACAACGTATTAGCACACCCACCAGGAACGAGCAGGTTGTTTTAATGTATTTAACAGTATTTGGCTCGAAAACTGTGGGAGGAGTAGCGTGGAGAAATGTGTCTATAATAATAATAATAAGATGTGGAATAATAGTAAGTATGCGCAGTTACTTCTTAAGAACAAATCAAATCTTTGAGAGAATTCATTTTGAGCTCTGGTCTGTTTCCACATACCATTATGATATTTCAATATGATGCACGTGAAGATCCAAATCGAATGCAATCGGATGGATTCATCAGCAGATATCTTGACATGTGCAGAGACCAATTCCCTATGGATGTCTTGAGAATGGCTCCTTTCACATCACCCAGCCCTATGACCAGCAGCTGAGAGACAGGTCCAGCAGCTCTTTGCCACCATCCCAAGGCGCAGAGGAAAACTGCCACAACTGTCGCCCTCAGACAAAGCTAAACCGAAGGTAAATACTCATGACAAATTACTGGCAGAGCTAAGCCTCCCCTGCAGCATAGTACGGCAAGAGGGAATTTCATCTGTCAATCCGCCGTGTGCCGCTCCGAAGGCCTTTTTAAAAATTAACAAGCACACAGTGGCTGTGGGCATCCAATGACGATTAGAATTTCCAGACGACTTGTGGTCGTGAGACAGTTCAATAGAAAATCTTATTGCTTTGTCTCTACAGAGACAGCAGATGAGCTGCTAGCAGAATGGAAAAAAATAGCAAAAAGCCTTCCATGTTATTAGAAGCTCAAGTTGTACAATACAGATCGCTGAGCAACTTGGTCTAACTTGAGCAAGTGTGTGTGTGTGATTCTGCGTGTGTGTTCAGCAGAAAATCTTGCTTTGCCTTTGAAGCGACAATAGCTGGAGTTGCAAGCAAAATAGGATGGATCTACTCAAAAGCAGGAAAAATATGCACTGTAAAAATGGACACTGACTTTAAGTTGTATAAGTATATGAATGGGAGTTATATCAACTATACATTTTTTGTCTGAATATTAAAATAAATTTTATTATCTTTAGTATGTATGTAGTTTACTGTATGTAGTATATATAGTAAGTTAATATGTTTTTACTTCAGGCTATAATACTTTAATAAGTATTAGTACTAATAAGTTTGCAGAGTTTGTGGGTGTGATAGAAAAATGCAATAATAGATGCTTTCTTCATACAACAGGATACAGGTATGTATGGATTGTCACACATACATGGAGTCACACACAAGCGAACACACACCTGGTACGTGCGGATCATGTCCTGGCAGTTCTTGCGGATCTGTTCAGTTTCCTCTCTGGCTTGGGCCAGTTTGGCCGTGGTCTCTTTCAGCTTGTCTTTACTCTCCTGTGGACACAGACATTATGAATAAGACACCATAGTACAGGGTGTCTGCAGGTGACCAAGAGATCTTGAGACAAATTGTATCTAAATTTAAGATCGATTTCTGGACAAAGTGCACCAGTAGAATTCTGATCAGGTTCAGAGGAAGGTTTAGGGTTTTTCCTAATCATCTGAAATGTTCATTCTGATGTAGAAGAATCTGACTCAGAAAGAAATATATGGATAAATCAGACGAAATGTTGCTTGAAATGAAGACCTCATACATTCTAATTGAAGTCTATTTTATGACTTAAGGCCTCATATCTGTAAAACTGAATTTACGAGATTAAAGGTGCAGTGTCTAGAATTAGTGGTATCTCGCGGAACCGACTTGGCAGAAATAAAATATAATATTCATAAGTATGTATTAACTAGTGTATAATCCCATAAAAAATTTTTGCTACCTTATAATGAGCGGTTTATATCGACATAAGGAGTGAGTCCTCTTCCACAGAGGTTGACATGTTGCACCGCCATGTTTCTACAGTAGCCCAGAACGGACAAACCAAACACTGGCTCTAGTGACGGACTTTCGCGAGTTTTGCTGCCACCGTAGCTTCTCCTACACAGAGGGGAATTCAATTGGTTGCAATCTGCAACCTCACCGCTAAATTCTTCACACTGCAACTTTAAGGACCTGCAGAGGGCCTGCCATAGCACTGTAATTATCAGGGGAAATTGAATTTTCAAAGCAGCGAAGGACACAAAATATGAGAATGAGCTGGGAAACCTAATCAACAGCATAATTAAAATATAATAACAACAATATAATATAAAATGTTTGGATATGTTTATAACCAATATAAACAGTCAGTTTGTATTGGTATTACCTAAGACAACAATACAAAGCTTTAGTGTCCATTATGGCTGAGCAATATCTATATTGATATCAGTGTTTTTTTTATCTACGAGAGGAGAGATTTTGACGAGGAGAGAATGCCTTTTTTTTTCTGGTGTGTCGTGTCGGGAAAGGGGCGCGCAATTTCTTTCCCCCAAACATTTTAGTTTTACATTACGTCCAGAACTTCAACGCGCACCTCATTGCGCTGGAAAAGGGGCGAAAAAAGCGCGTCTACCCGGGTGTCACGTTTCCACCACTGCCGATCGGCGCTGGAGCCGATAAAAACCTGCGACTGCTGATTGTAACCTTTCCCACTGAAGACAAAAGTCAGATGTTAGGGTGTGTTAGTGGGTTTTTGGTCCAGTGTAAAAGGGGTATTAAGGCTTTGTTTTAGACCCACCTTGAACCTTGAGGGTTTGGGAATGATCTTAGGGATCTTAAAGAAGTGGGAGGGAGGGAATGGAGGGGACTGAGATGCAGGGAGACGGTAGAAAGGTTGGGAGGGCTGGAGGTGTGACCAATAGGTGGAGGGGAGGATTGTGATGGGGAGAGGGGAGGGAGTGGGAAGATGCATGGGTTGGAGGCACAGACTTTTGGATGGCTGTAGTATTTATGTTATGTGATTTTACTATATATGGGTGGTTGTTGATATAATATATTTTTTCGTCAATAAAAGTCAATAATTGTTTTAAAGATTATACTTTTATTCTGTTCAAAAAAGTATTTTCCTAAATCATTGAGACAACCTCATATGCAAGATAGACAGACATGTCCCCTGCTCATTACTGTGCACAAATGTACTGTATGTACTTAGCCCTCAAGAGCCCTTCTGGTGCTGGCAGACACATAGAAACCTCCTGGCAGGGTGTGCTTTGCGAAAAAATAAATAATTGCACACTGGATGTTATCATAATACTTTTGAGGAATACCTCGATATTGATCATTTGATATTGGGAATGACTACTGGTGGTTTCATAAGATATTTACACACAAGAAATAGTATATTTGAATATAACTATATTCATTAATAATGTGGATATTATGACCAAGCAGGTAGAGACAGTGATAAGTTTAGTACAAAGTTTACAGTAATGCAGCCTTTAAGAGCAGAAAAATACATTAACTACTAAATACATAACCAAAATCCCAGAGGCTACTAGGGGTGGGGGAAAAAAAAATCGATACAGCAGTATCGCAATATTTTTCATGGAGATATTGAATCGATACATGGACGCCAAGTATCGATCATCAAACAACGCTCTTTTCAGCTAACCCATTTTAGCATTTTTTATTTTTTTATCCGTCTGCGATGGATAAAAAAGTGGAGCCTTCTCTGATAGGAACAGGAGACGTGGACACGTTGGTTGAAAGCGCTCCAAAAAGCAGGAAGCGAATAGCGATGCTGTGTTCACTGGAACTCGGAAAACTGTAATTTGTTTGAGAAGTGATGCTACATTCATGGTAACACGTAAAAATGTAATTGGTATGGGCAGCCCCCCATCCCCACCCCCAGACTGTAATACAAATAATTCGGTTTGTCAGGTGCATGCAACATTAAAACAGGTTTTTATGACAGTGTTGGTCAGTCTGTCTGCTGGACAATACAATTTTGCTTCAATAAAAATGATTGAAGTGAGATGAACAGACTGAAAACTTTATCTTATTCGATAAAACAGATGTTTTCCTTTGGGGACAGAATTTGCAGTTGGAAAAAGGTCATTAATCGCAATATATCACAATATATATTATCAGCATATCGCAATCATATCGTATCAAGACTTAAGTATCGTGATAGTATCGTATCGGGGGGCCTCTAGTGATTCCCACCCCTATATGCTACTAAGTCTTGCATCATAATATGGATCATATATTAATATATTGCCCAGCCTTAGTGTCTATCATGACTAAAAAGTTGCATATTACTTTTCTAGCAGTTTAAATGATCACAGACAGGCATCATTTAGCAACAGACATCATCGAAAATAACCTGCCCATTAGGTTGTAATATGGCCTGATGTGAAATAGCCCCCTGAACCGAATGCCTCATCCAGCCATCTTCATCACATAGCTACCGCTGATGAAAAGTCTAATGAGCCAATCTGTCTCCAGGAAATAGGATAACATTGTGCAATGTTGTTTGACAGGAAACCGCCAAACAGAGTCTGTTACAGACGCACTTATATCAGAATCAAGGCCATCACAGTGGATATACTTATGAAATCTATTTGAATAAGACATCGTAGGTATCTTGCTTGAAACGGATATTGGATATGTACATAATTTCAGGTAAACAGCAGCTATATATGTATCTTTTTGTTGTGTGTATTCACTAACTTCAGCTGTCTGGCACCATCAGAGAAGATTGAGATCTCTGTGCCATCGTTGTTTTGCATTTTTTTTGTATAAACAAATGTTTAAAGTAGCATAATTGCTATGAAGGGGGCTCTGGAGCTTGTGTTTGTGTGGATTACTGTGTTTTGTTTGATACTCCTCACGCTGGGATTGATGCTGTTTTCTTAATCAGGTCACAGACCTTGTGGGCGTCCATCTCGGTCCTGAGCTTGTTCTGGGCCCATTTGACTTTGATGAGCTGTGAGTTGATCTCCTCCTTGAACTTGTCCAGCTCTCTGGTCAACCTGTTGACTTCCCCTTCCTGTGAGAGCACAGAGGTCAGAGAGTTTAGAGAAGATATAAGGTCACAGTCAAAGTCTCACTCTGAATCTCTTCCATTTTGTGACCACATTGCAGTTAAAAGAGAAAAGCAATGTCAATGTCTAGTAGCAGGAGTACATTTAAAGTGGTAATCCATAAGATTAATTTATGAAAAAACAAAAACATATTTGATGGGTTGTACTACAAACAGCCATTCAATGCATTTATGTTATGCACATGCTCCTCTATATACAAACAAAGCATATTATTCCATTGTTCCTGAGCTACTACCCCCTCAAACTGCCTACTACTCCCTGCTGTTGGTGGCCGGGTCCACTTTTCCCGGGAAGAAGATCAGGAAAAGATCAGGCACATGCAACCACCCCGACAAACCGCAAATCTCACATGAACAAACAACAAATGTATAACAAACAAACAAACAAACAAATGGCTGTCGATCCCCTGCAATTCCTTCATGGATGCCAAAGGGGCCACAGACCCCAGTTTGGGAACCCCTGTACTAGCCAACACTCTGTGGACGTTACCTTGGCGTCATGCAGCTGCTGCAGCCGGCCTTTCTCCTGGGCCAGCTGGTTCCCCCGGAGGGCCTGGCGGTCCACCTCCCTGCTGGCCTCCCTCAGCTTCTTCTCCAGTGCCTCCTTGTCCCTGCGCAGGTCCAGAGACTCCTTCTCCCCCCGCACATACTTCATCACCATGGTCTCTTTCTCCTGGCGGGCCTCGTCACACTTCTTATTCACCTGGGAACAGAATCAAGTCGGCGTCACCTCTCATCCAGAGGTTTTGTCCCACAATTGTTACAATGTGTGGACACAACGGTGGACTTGACTAGAAGCAAGGTGACCGTAATGCTGAGCCATGCACTTAATTCTCAGCCAACTCAGTAAGTAAGTAAAAGTAAAGTATATTTATATACTGTAGCACCCGTCTAGACAGTCACAAAGTGCTTCACAATAAAAATATATTAAAGTAGTAACATAAAAAACAGACACAGACATAACACACAAGGACAGAAATTAAACAAAGGCCAGTTTGAACTGGTGGGTCTCTTGAGATGCATTTTCGACAATGATCCAATGAGTCTAATGATCTTAAGTCTAAAGGGAGGGAGTTCCAAAGACTTGAGCCACTACTTTTAAGACATTAACAGGCGCAGACCAAAATGTCTCTGGACGCAAGTGGATAGACCTACAACCAATCAGAGCAACAAAACGTGTGATGAACAAATGAGTTGATAAATTAGACTTTTACCTTAAATCCTGTCGGAAGTACGGCAAAGACATCTTTCTTATCAACAAAAGCTTTTAGAGAAAATATACCATCCAGTTCGTTTAACAATGTCACGATAGCGGATTCAAAAGACCGTTCCACATCAGCGGCAGCCATCTTGGTAAGGAATCGTCCTCTGTATCTCCCCATATTAGATAAACGATTGTGATTGGCCCGACCTCTGCCAGACCAATCTGCCAGAGCAAATGAAACATGAGCTCGCAGATTGCTCTGGTTCCCAGGCTAAGTGCAAGGATGAGGTAGGTCAATAATGCATGCTGGTGCGTGATCATGTAGCGCTCTATACCTGATTACAATTACTTTGATCACAAATCATAGTCTGATCAAAGATTATAGAGGTTTCTTGAGCTCAGGGAAGGGAAAGAGGACTGAAGGGACTGAAGAGAGTCAGAACTGTCGTTTGAATACAGAAAGGCAGACAAATGTTTTACCTCTGAATTAGAACGCTAGAGTAACAAAAGAATCTCATCCCTGCACTTCAAACTGCGCCGGTATGACTCCTCAACTCTGAACCTGTTGGTTCACTGGTTTCCACATTGCTGTCAAGGTCCAATGCCTCCCCTGCTCGCTGTGCTTTAGCATAGCAGCATATAGCGAAGAACAGAACTGAGCGAGTGTGTGTGTGTGTACTTCTGTGTGAGGGAGAATCAGGGACTACTGTACCGCTTACAGTGATAAGAAATCGTATTGCATGCATGGTATCTAATTTGATAACAATCGTGTGAGCAATTGTCAAATGTTTTGAGGAGGACCTCAGTATAACAGGGGGGTCTAGAGAAGGGGTACCCCCAAAATCCAACCCGATTCAATCAGAGACCTATTTAAGAGATGGTAACTTTTCATTCACATTCACATGGATTTTTGAACCAATATCTGACTATTAGGAAACATATGGCTCAAATTGTCCAAGGCCTAGTGACCCCCCTACGATCCCTGCCGACCCCCTGTGGGGGTCAGGCACCTCAGGTTGGGAGTGCTGGTCTCCGGGGAGGAATATCCGTCTATAGAAGCTCTTTTGACTTCTGTTTAGTGGACAGTGAAATTGAACTCTGTTAAGCGTAACAAAACCGTCAAGGGCATTTTATCCAACATCTTTTCATCCAGTTTTGCTCACTGCAGAATGAAAATCCTGCTTATTACCACGCCTCACTGAAGTGGTTGGTTCTGCGGTAACTAGAGTAGAGTGTGCAGCAACCATAGTGGCTTATCTCATAGCTTTTAATAAAACCTATTCAGTGATACAGGACATGCCAAAAGTTAAAAAGCAAAAGAAGGCAAATCTTTTCAAATCATAAGTCTGATATTTTCTACACTAAATCTTTTTTTTTTTCGATCATTGTGAGTCACCCCAAGTGATTGGCATCAAAATATTTTAAATTGATCCAGTATTGAGAGAATACATTCCGCAGTCTGCGGTGTACTGAGCTGCAATACGTAGTACAAGAATACTATGAATAATACGACAATAGCACAAAATTACAACCATAATAATCAGCAATAACAGCATGCTGCTTTTTAAATTCACACTTGGGGTTGATCCGTCCAGCCATTGGTCACTAAGTGGGAGCAGCTTAAAGCTGACGACAAAGACGGCTTTCACATCAGATCACAGGGGCTTCGGAATGTATTAGGCTATTGATTGAATGTTATTCGACTAATAACCACTTCAATTATATTGTTAAAATATATATCTTAATCTTAATGTCCGACACCAACTTGCAGAAGTGGTCGCCTAGTTGGCAACCATACATCAGCTGTTGGTTGCGAAGACTGACAAAATGGTTGCCAAATTTCAATCATTTTATAATTTAGTGATAATGACACAGTTTATCATAAACTCTTGTTTCACCATTTTTGACAGAGTACATAAATCCATGTGGCAGGAACTAATTTCCTCTCAGCAGAACTTTCTGAACATACAGAGGGATACCACAAATATTTTTTGTTCAATTACACAAAGGCCATTTATTTAATTGAACAGTAGAGTATTACTGGCTTATAGAAAGGAGCTGCTGTTAGAGCTTTCTGCGGTACCTGCTCCAGGCGGTGCGACATCTCCCTCTGCAGCTGCTGCAGAGCGCCTTTGGCCGCCTGGTCCTGGTGAACCAGTTTGTCCCGCGACTCCCTCAGCTCCCTGAGGAGCTCCTCCACACGGTTCTCCAGCTGCAGGAAACACAAAAGGCCCATCAGGTTAGACGACATAT
>OMKR01044292.1:0-21732 GCA_900302355.1 Cyttopsis rosea | reverse complement strand
AGAGGCAGGCAGAGGGAGCCGACCCCGCCCCCTCGCACATATCTCTGATGGAGCGGTAGAGAGAGAGAGAGATGTCTCTTCTGATAATTAGGGATAGAGAAAATAGCCTATTATTACTCATTTGTGTCATTCACTTAAGAAACTTATAAAAGACGAGACAACCGGCCCTGTCGGAAAAAACGGACGACTGTTGGTCGACCAAGATTTGTTTTAGTCGGGGACAGCCGCACAAAAAACATGTTCTAGTGCATCGCACTTCTTTGATGAACTGGTTGGGCACGTTGCTGGGCTGGCCAGTCTGTTGCCTATGCTTATATGCTTGAGACACACGCACGTAACGCAGCTCGCGGCTCTTTTCATTCGCAAATTGATATTTGAGAATCAAGTGAACGCCTGTGTGCCTGGCTGCAGTTGCCGAATCGCAAAAGAAACAATCGACTCTTTCTCCGGTCGCTATGAACAAATCTTTCACGCTTGTCGCATCACAGTTGTACGCCTAGAGCTACATCAAGCTAAATCATGTTACTCTAAAAATAAAATTAAAAAAAGTATTATTACAAGCATTTACAAACGCCTCTGGTACGTTTTTTATTTTAAAATGAAAAACTTTGGTTGAAGTCAAATCTCACACATAAATATCTGTCAATTTGTGCGAGATTTGTGCTGGCTGTCGTCATTAACCTCATCATTATACCAATAGCTTTCTCGCTAAATAACAAAATTAAAAATAAAAACATTTTCAGGGTTTTTAGAGGCTATGCGGCTTGACATAAATATGCAACAAACTTTTGACACTAAACGTAGAAAAATATAAGTATTGATGACAAACCTTTTCACTTTAATTCTTATTAAGTCTACTCTTATTTAAGTGACGGAACAAACTATCAGCCATCTCTTAGCGATGGTGGCACTACCTTGATATTACGAGATGACTACTTTTGAGACAAAATCTTAAGCAAACATGTATTTAATATCCATCTATTTTAAATGACCTGTTGCTGTTTTTGAGCTACTGATCTAATGATTATGCCAAACTATTAACTCAAGAATTTTACGGTGAAAATTATTTACTTTATTGCACTTTTATTTTTCTGAATTCACATTCAGATGGTTGCACCGCCTGGCATCTTTAGACAGTTTTTTTTTGTGGTTTACAATTGAACATACTTGATAGATAATAGTTCGATATTAGATGCGTCTTTATATTAATTTAGTTTTAATGATAAAGTCATGTCATTCACCCGGTAATACATTCACGCAACTATGGAAAGGTTTAAAAAAAAAAATCATAAAACTAATGAATCATTACTTTTTAAATCCACAGTCATCTGAAACATGAGATGCTCCATCATATTCAACCTCTCTGTCCAGTACTATTCTCATCACTATAGTATGACGATTCGTTTGTGCAATTGTGAATATGTCTCGTTTTCGATGGCTCTTTGCTGGAACGGCTCAACAGAGTACAACAAAAACAAAAACTTGAGCTACATTCTCAAGAATCAGTCATCTGCAAAGGCAGCAAACAGCTGACCAATGGCTACCGTGCACCATGTCAACAGGAAGTGGTAAATGAAGCTGGTGGTACTTATAAATCCCCCGAGCTGAGGATCCCCTCGCTGGCTTTTCCCCCACATGCCCTTCAAAACGAGGGAAGTGGACAGAATGATGGACTTCCTGTGCTGCAGCATTACACACACATCCTCCCTCATAGGGGTTCGGGGGCCACAACACAAATACACAAGTGACCAATTTACTTACTACAGCAGGTCACCCCCGTTTGGACAAAAACAAATAATTCACTTACAAGTTAAAAAGAAAAAACACACTTGTACAGTTATCAGTGTCCTGCATTATTATTATTATTGGTTTAAAAAATAAAAATAAAAAAAGAGACTGTGACTCAGATAAATAAACACTGACCACCATTACGTTGTGATGATTTGTTAGTAATGGATTCTATTAGCCATGTGTCAACACACAAGACCGTTTAGCACCGTGTAAATCACGTTGTTTAGCACTTTAATTTGATCTAGTAATCACGAGGTCACTACATTAACCCCGTCTACTTTTTCATAAATGTCTAAAGAAACAACCCGGCGAGACGTTTTCAAATATAAAATACTCTAACTGTCGAGTAGTAGTATACTTGAGTGACTGGAAAACTTACCGGTGTTGTGTTGGATCCGCTTCCAGTAACGTTCCCGGGAAAGAACTTCTCAACAGTTCCTGGCCGATCAACAAACTTTCGGATTCATCCCCAACGCACAGGCTTGACTTGGAACTCGACGGAGAGTAAAGTTGCGTCGTCGTCGGACCTCCGAGCTCGGCGGTCCCCAGCTCCACACTCCTGACTTTACGCAGTTCTCCGCGCCTCCATTTTGGATTTCCCCCGGAACTGTTTACCCGCCACGCCTCGCTGCGAAAACCACGGTGGCCAGAGTTTCCCCGACGACGAGAGTTGTTTTTTTCGGAGTCCGTGGCGTTTTTAGTATCTGCTGTCGCCGACGACGAAAGGCGATTCTCCGCGGTCGCCATTTTCTTCCTCGAGAGTGTGTGTCCCCGCGTCCAAACCCGTACACGACGAAACCTCCTCCTCTGTCCCAAATTACTCTGGAAACCACCCCCGGGAATTATGACTTATATTTTACTTACTAGTTGCTATTCCAACAGTTACTAGTAACTGTTTTAGTTTGACTCGTCAAAATGTATTAGGTACTAGTAATTATTTATTAGATACTAGTAACAATTCCAACTGTTCCTAGTAACAATTTGGACAATTCTGTCATTGAATCCTATTCACGGGGCTCCGTGTTTGAGATATTAAATATTTGCCTCAGACTAGTATCTATTCCCATTGTTACTAGTATCTATTTTAGTACAATCAATGTTTCTACTCACTATTAATTGAGTACTAGTACTTATTAGTGACTAGTGCCTTTTCCTGCTGTTACTAGTAGCCTACCATTTTTATTTTTACTACGAACATTCTAAATTAAACTATCAACAAGCTGTTTTGTCTTTTCTTATGATGGGTAAAAAATAAATTGTTACTGATACAACAAAAGTTTTTACTAGTAACAGCAAGAAAAGGCACTAGTCACTAATGAATAAGTACTAGTACTCAACTAATAGTGACTAGTGACATTGAAATAGATACTAGTAACAATGGGAATAGATACTAGTCTGAGGCAAGTTAAGTACTAGTACCTAACACATTTTGACTAGTACAACAAACATAGTTACTAGTAACTGTTGGAATAGCAAGTAGTAGCTAAAATATATGTTCTAGTAATCTTTAAAAAGTGACTAGTTCGTCCTATGGATTCAATGTTAAAACGGCTTGTCGTGAAGAGAGCTACCCTGTCCCAAACCTCAGCACACAGACTACAGTGCTGACTATAAGTAATCGGGCAGCAACATGTTTTCTGTGGTTTTGGCTCTGTACTCACTCAATCAATCAATCAATAAATCAAACTTTATTTTTATAGCACCATTCAGACAAATAAATGCCATTCAAATTAAAAGAAAAGAAAATAGAACAAGGACAGGCCACATCATAAAAGGAAATAGAAAAGAACGCAGGCGGAATAAAAGAGAGGAAAAGATCAAATTAAACGATTTACGATTCTAGAGACCGCTCCTTACATAAAAGCTGGCCTAAAAAAAGGGGAGTTTTAAGATTTATTTTAAAAAGTGTTGATTGCCGGTGCGTTCTTGGTAGGCCGTTCCAAGGGGACCGTAGGACCGTAGAAGCTAAAGGCTGTCTCCCCGTAGGTCATGGTCCTCATCCTTGGAACAACAAGAAGTCCAGTAGCAAGAGGACCTGATCTGACTTACTGGGAACATATCTTAAAAGCATGTCGGACATGTACTGGGGGCCTAGGCCATTAAGAGATTTAAATCACCAATACAAGAATCTTATGATCCAGGTGGAAGTGAAGTGAAGCAATTTTAAAACGGGGTAATGTGTGCTCCCCAATTAGGCACAGTATTCGTTATTTGGTTGGATAACTTTAGTACCAAGTGGCTTTTGTTGAATAACTTAAGCAGTAGTTTCTGTCTCCTTACTAGTTTCCATTTCGTTGACTTCAGTAGGACATTTATGAATGAAATAATCAATCGTACCTCCCCCATTTTTGACCAATGGCTCCTTTTATACCTTACTTTCTTTTTGACGTACACTCATTTAGCCAACCATGTATTCAATAGTGTATTCGAGTAGATTACAGTTGAAGTCAGCAGTTGAATTCCCCGTTGAGATCCATTGAAAATCAAAGAGGTTGTTTTATGGTCTTGGAAGAGTACATGGGGTAAGATATAGAAAGTCTGGTGATGTTGACGGGTTGAAGAGACTACGAAAAGTCACTTCATACAAAAGATATCCAACCAATTAAAAATAATTGTCTAATTTCAACATAATAGTAATCTGTCAAAATACTTTTGGTTACCTGAATAAAAAAAGGGAATGCATGAAAACGATTGTTATTTCAAAGTTATGAAACCAATATTTATGTAAATACTCTCAAATCGAAGTTGACAGTCTGTGTGTCAATGTCACATTCACACTGGAAAAATACTCCACATGACTCAAATTTAACAAATCTAACAACAAACATATGGCAAGCTCAGGCAATGTCCATGGGGTCCAGAAAAAGTGAGTTGCGATGGTCGAATACAAACAAAATAAAGAATGAATTGTCTACCAAAATAAATCTCTTTGGCCAAAGAAGTAGATATTTACAGGACAATCACTTTTACCACGAGCACTACAACATACGTTAGTCCAATCACCAGTCCATCAATAACGGCTTAAATGGAGTCAGCACCATTCCTTTAAACACTAGACCTCTTCCATTGGACCATACTATAATAATAAATGAATCAGGTAAATTCATATAATACAAAAAAAAATCATAATGTTTTGTAGGTGAAAAAATAAACCATTACACACAGAATAAATACATTATAATATTTTAATAACGTTACATGATCAAATATAAATGATAGGAACAACTCAGTAATTTGTGTCTTAATTACAGGGTTCGTACGGTCATGAAAAACCTGGAAAAGTCGTGGAATCTGAAAATTGCTATTTCCAGACCTGGAAAAGTACTGGAAAAACATAAAATCCCAAGTTTTGGAAAAGTCATGGAAATCTGTTTAACAAATATGTTCATGTTGTTTATTTACACTAAGTTTAAAATAATTTATATGCTTTTAAAATAAATTTCGTAACGTTCAAAATAGCGATTGTAAGGCACTGCTGCCGTGATTTTGGTTGCGCACATATTACCAGTATTATGGACGCGCTTCTGTTGAGTAGACATATGCAAATGTTACATTTCGAAATCTATCTAATTCTAAAACCTACTTTTCGAAGTCATGACACCCAGACTTGACAAAATGTTTGGTCATGGAAATTTGAATTCAAGTCATGGAAAAGTCATGTAATTTTAATTAAGCTTAATTAGTCTCCACCGCATATGTGTGCCCGACTCAAGTACATAAAAGGGCAACTTGAGGCCTACTCTGTGCCCTTCGCCAGACCAAGAAGTACTGCAGAGGGTGAAAGGAAATGAATGAAATACAGACTTGAACCGGTAGTTTTGTCTTTTGTTGAAATATGTAAACATGGGATGAATTGAGGTGAATAGTGTCACAGCCCTGGCCCTGAAGGTCATGACAAAAAAGGAAGACACACCACAGCTTAAGGGAAATAAGCATGCGTACTGTTTTGACACAGTGCGTTGGTGATTGTATCAAATTCCCATTATCACCTGACTGATGACATCCAAACCTTTGAATCTGAATGAACCACCGGAAGGGGTGGAACTCATTGGAAGTTTTGCCGCTATCCCATACCGAAAAAAGTGGATATGAAACTACCACCACACTTAATATATTTGATACCCAGATGAGAGATATTGGCGGAAGAATAGCAGAAAACTACTTGGATTGTTAGAAGAATGGACCAACAGATCAGATATAGCTTAGACAGATAGAGTACTGTCACCTGTGACTCCCTGTGTGAGTGTGGTTTTCTTTTAATTTCCCCTTTTTCAGTTTTGGTGTGAGTGTTTTTGTTTGTCTCTCTATCTCTATCTGCAGCTCAGGTCCTGGTTCCACAGCTGTAGTTCATCAGCAAACAGGCTCACTCCTCTCTGGGAACAGCAGCTTCTAGCAATTAAGACCTGCATTGTTCCCTACCTTTGGTGCCAGATCGTTTTGACTATCGACCAGGCTTCTAGCCTCCCTGTTCTGGTCCCTACCAGTCACCTGTTCCGGATCATCGGACCAGCTTCCTCTGTCTGCCTGTTCTTCCTGGATTCATCTGAGCCTGGACCATTCCAATCTCTAGTAAAAACTCTGTTAAAACTTCTGTCTGGCTCCTGTGTCTGCATTTGGGTTCAATTGCCAGTATACCTCATGACACAACCACCCCATGAAGCTTACTCTCACCCTACTCTGTCCCAAATGACTGCATTCCAAACCACCCCATTAATCCTTACTGCTCTGTCCAAAACCACCCCATTTAGCCTTTTAGTCTTTCTCAAAACACCATACAAGCCAGACCAATTTGCAAATGCGTATTGGTCTGGAATCTCTCCATTCATTTTCGATTTCCAAGGGGCATTAACAACAGCGCAGACAAAAATGTCTCTGGATGCAATTGGATAGACCTACAACCAATCAGAGCAACAACAAATGCGATGTAGCGCTGAGCGACGGAAAATGGCGACTGTGATTGGCCCGACCATAAATTGGTCAGGTGGAAATCTGTTTGAATGGGAGGGTGGCCAGACCCTCATGAAACATGAGCATGTAGTGGTGATCACTCCTGAAAGAGAGCTTCCTAGAAAAGACTCTTCTACTCCCCTTCCCTATTGGCTGGATGGGGCTACTGGAGTTGGGGTGTGAGGGATACATTAATTTGCGCGTGGTTCTGGTGCATTCCGGCCCAAATCCACCACTTGGTATATGTAGCTTGATGCCTACAGACTACACAACTTTGAAACTTTGACGACATTGCTGGGGTGTTCACACTACACAATCCTTTTTCTTACATTTGTTCGTCTTGCAGACGTAGCAATGTTCACACTACATGATCTTACACTCAGAGAGCAGCGAGCGTCACCAGAGACAGATGCTGACAGCCTGTTTCCCCTTAGCCTGTGCCTTCTCATTGGCTGTAACTGTGTCTTTAACAGTCACAGTCTGAAACTGATTTGATTGACTGGTTAGTGAGTGGCTCGTAGTGATTAGGCGAACGGGTAACCTCTCTCCATCGGCTTGGCTAAATCTTTCTATGCTGTCTGCTGGTGGGAAGGGGAGCGGTCCCCTATGCAAGCTTTCCTGTTGTTTTTTGTGCCCTGAACGTGCTAAAATCTCTATCTACGCCACAAGGAGGCTGCTGGGGGAAAGTGACGACGATTATTTGCAGTGCCACCCAACAGATATATTATTTGCAGTGTCCAAGTAATACAGCGTCCTAGTAGCACTACACCTACACGACGTAGTGCTTCTCACCAGGTTATTTGCAGTACTGTGATATAGTGACTCAGTATTTCAGTGTGTAGTGACTTTCGCTATAGTATTTATAGTGCCACCTTAGGAACCTACCTTCAGGCAGCTTCTTCTGTGCCTGTATCGAAGGGGGAACAATACCGGGTTAGGGTTAGGATTATGATGATTCATGATTTTTATTGCTGTAAATAAATTGTTTTTGTAATAAAACTTACCTGAGAGCTTACTTACCCGTTAAATCTTGTGTTTGAGTTGAGAAGTCGGGGTTCACTCTGACATTCACACATAGTGATCATCGCTCACGAAAGCGAGTGTCGATTTAACTCTGAGCTATGGCTTTTGTCGGTGTGGCAGTGTAGCCACTATCCCAGGGTGATTAAAGCGGACGAGACGGAGATGTGGGCGAAACAGCGCCGTTCGGCATGTGTTTTATTAATGCTGCTAACACAAAGGCTCGCAGGCCAGAACTGTAACATAAAATGCAGTTCTCTCTGCGGCTTTTCATGGCTTGAGGTTCCACTCTGCGCCAGCGCCTCCGTGCTGCCAACCCCCACTGAAAGTCACACAGACAATTAAGAAGACCTTCCTGCCCCGAGTCAGCCAATCAGCACCAGATGGGCGCTGATTCCGCTGATTCGGATTAGCCGTGCCGCCGCCGGGAGAAACCTCTTGTTCCGTCTGCAGCCCGAGGCTTAACCACACCCCTCGGACTGCCACATACCCCCACCGCCCAACTTAGGCCAGGGACCATCCGGCCAACATGTGGTGGAGCCATTGGAGTGGGGCGTGGTCCGAACAGAGGGTAAATCCCAGCAGGTAATAGCGGAGAGAGGTGATGGCCCACTTGATTGTCAGGCACTCCTTTTCCACGGTGCTGTACCTCTTCTCCCGCTCTACCAGCTTGCTGCTGAGGTACAGCACAGGCCGGTCAGCTCCCTCCATCTGCTCCCTCCACCCTTTTGAGTTAAATCAGACAAGGGGCTGGTCAGCTCTGAAAAATCGGCAACAAACCTTCTATAATAACCTGCCAACCCCAAGAACTGTTTCACCTCCTTCTTGGTCTTGGGAGTCAGACCGGGCCTCGGACCCGGGGCATCGGGTAGGCGTCAACTTTTGACACTGCGTTCACCTTTCGATAGTCTACACAGAACCGGACCAACCCATAGGGCTTACCCACCAGCACAATGGGGCTCCAATCACTTGGAGACTCTTCTATCACCCCCAGTTCCAGCATAGCCTCTAATTCCGCCTGCACCACTTTGCGTTTATGCTCAGGCAGGCGATACGGCTAGGAGCGTACTTTCACTCCCAGGATCGTCTCCACGTGGATAAGGGACTTGCGGCAGGGCAGAGAAAACATCAGAAAAGCTACGCTGAAACGCAGCCGCGATTTCTGCAAAGAGATGGTTATTAAAGAGGGCTAAGGTGAGTTCGGCCGGCTTTGGAACCTCCGGCCCCAACTCATCTCGCTTGACGACCGCTGTGGCCAGGGCGATGGACATGCTCTCCCTCCATTCTTTTAAGAGGTTGAGGTGATAAATCTGAGTCACCCCAGCCCTGTCTGATCGCTCGAACTCATAATCGACCTCCCCAACCCGCCATGTAACCATGGGTTGCCACTTTGCGAGCAATGTGGCAATGTGGCCCTTGCCAATTTAGAGCTGGACGTCGGAAGTAACACTAACACTTGTCTCCCAGTCCAAATTGTCTGAGTCGAGCCCCCCTGTCAAGGGGTTTGTTGCCTGTTAAGCGGTGTTGACGTTCCTGAGCCTGGAGCAAATTCTCCCGTGATAGCTCTCCCAGCTCGTGTAGCTTTGCTCACAGGTCCACTACGTACTGTACTCTGCTAGGACCTTCCTCCCAGTTTTCCTTAATTAGGTCTAGCACCCCCCGTGGTCTCATGCCAAAAAGGAGTTCAAAGGGAGGAAATTCCATGGAGGCCTAGGGAACCTCCCGCACCGCAAACAACAGGGTGTCCAACCATTTATCCCAATTACGGCTATCATCATGCACTCTGTTCCGAATTGAGCGGACGCCCAATAACTCATAATGTTCCTGAAGTGTTTGTGACATAAAAGAAGTGCCCTGGTTGGTCAGGATCTCTTTCGGAATCCCGACTCGGGAGATGACCTGAAACAGTGCCTGCGCCACACTTTTGGTTGTAATATTGCGCAACGGCACCACTTCAAAGTATCGGGTTGCATAGTCCACTAGGACTAGTATAAAACGATACCCACAAGCACTGCGGTCTAATGGCCCGATGAGGTCCATAATGAGTCTTTCAAACGGAGCCTCAACGGCGCGGTTGGAGTAGCTGGAGGGTTGACTAATTGGCATTCGGGACACACTGCACACCACTTACGCACATCTGCCCAAATGCCAGGCCAATAGAAGCGGGCCATTATCCCCTGCAGTGTTTTATCGTGTCCCAGGTGACAAGCCATTGGGTTATGGTGAGCCGCCTGGAAAAGCATTTCCCGGTGGCTTTTCGGAACCAACAACTGGATGATTTCTTCTCCTGACTGAGTGTCACGGCTCACTCAATATAACCTGTCCCTAATCACTGAGAAATTCAGGTGAGTAAGCGCGGCGTCTGGGCGCACTAACACACCATAAATTTTCGCTACTCACTCAAAGGCAAGGTAAGGTACCGCCTCACAACTGGTCCAGCAGAAAATCGTCCATGGAGGAGTCCAGGCGGACCGGGGAAGATCCCACTTGGGATTCCCCCGCTACCAGCCCCGTCGATCCCGCTCCGGTACTCTCAGCGTCGGCGTGCACTGTGCAACACACACATTTCCCTACTGACCGTGAGCGCACTCTTCCAGCTTCCGGCATTAAAGCATAAAACCCTGACCTGATCAGTGCCCAAAATCAGAGAGTGCGACAGGCGGGAGCTAACCGCAGCCTTCACCCTATGCCTTTTCCCCCTATAGTGAATTTCGAGCCTTACCACCGGACACACGTGAACATCCTCATGTACACACTGAACTTCTACCCGTGACACCTCTACCAAAGCCCCGGTTCGAACCAGGCGTTGCTGGTCTGGTCTGTGAACAGCCAGAGTCCAGAAAAGCCTGGTTTCTACCCCCTTGTATCCTTACCGGTACTTGGTAGGCCCCTTCCCGACTGGAAAAGGGGCCCGGTGGGCCGGCGACCCGGACCACCTGTCCGAGTTCCATTCTGGGGAAGTCCTGACGTTCATGTCTGGGCTGCCTGCAGTGACAGCATTCCTGTCCAGGTGTGTGAGCAGCTCCCTGTGGCCCTGCGGCACCACCCTGGAAGGGACGGGGGGACAGAGAGGGGACAGAGCGGGAAGGGAGAACAGCGCCCCTCCCTCCGGGCGGGGAGGGGAGCCGGACAAGGGCGTCCTGCGGCGCCGATGAACCAGGCTGGCCTCTGGCCACCCCATTCCAGGTCGTGAGGAGGGGCTGCGATCCCACCAACAACTCACACAGACAATTAAGAAGACCTTCCTGCCCCGAGTCGGTCAATCAGCACCAGATGGCCACTGATTTGGCCGATTCGAAGCAGCCGTGCCGCCGCCGGGAGAAACCTCTTGTTCCATCTGCAGCCACGGCCTCGGACTGCCACAGTTGGCAATCTCCAAAAAATGTCTGGAAGTGGAAAATCAGGCTAGAATCGTGTAGTCTGAATTTGTCATTGGAGCTGGAGCTGGCTGAATGCTTGGTGGTTTGAGACAGGGCAGTATACATACTTGATTCCACCCAAACAGCACACCCATAGGTGCTGGTGGAAAATTTTATTTTAAAACTATGGGCATTAATATGGAGTTGGTCCCCCCCTTTGCTGCTACCTACCTGCTAGCCTCCACTCTTCTGGGATGGTTTTCCACTAGATTCTGGATCATGGCTGCGGGATTTGCTCCCATTCAGATACAAGAGCAGCAGTGAGGTCAGGCGGTCACAGTCGGTGTTCCAATTCATCCCAAAGGTGTTCAATGGGGTTCAGGTCTGGGCTCTGTGCAGGCCAGTCAAGTTCTTCCACAGCAGAGTCACTAAACTATTTCTTTATGGACCTCACTTTGTGCACAGCTTTGTGCTCATTGTCATGCTGAAACAGAAAAGGGCCCTCCCAAAACCATTGCCACAAAGTTAAAAGTGTACAATTCTCTGAGGAATAAGAATCTCATTTTATGCTGTAGCATTACGATTTCCCTTCTCTGGAATTGTGGGGCCCAAACTACGAAAAACAGCCCCAGATTATTATTCCTCCACCACCAAACTTTACAGTTGGCACTATGCATTCAGGCAGGTAGTTCTCCTGGCATCTGCCAAACCCACATTGGTCCATCAGACTCCTGGATGGTGAAGTGTGATTCATCATTCCAGAGAATGCCTTTCCACTGCTCCAGAGTCCAATGACGGTGTGCAGAATCTCGGTTCGGAGAACAACTCTTGTGATACCTGGGATTCTCAGAATCAGTTTATTGGGCCAAGTACATTTTTATATACAAGGAATTTGTCTTGTAATAGTTGGTGCATTCTAGTGCAAACAGATGGGTAGCATAAAAATTATTCCTAACAGTTAAAAACAACAAACCCAAAATAGATCGAATATGCAGAATATACTGTAACGAGTGTCCTCTATGCACCAGATAAAGCTATATTAAAAAAGAGGCTATGAGACGGGGTAAGGGGCTTCTCAATGCATTGTTTCCTGTGGCATGATAGAAGATTAGCCTAACCGATAATTAATCTCCATGTAGTTAGACAAAGTTATAGTAAAAATAATTTACAGCAAGATCGCAAAGCAAAGCTTGCTTGATACAACCAAACTTTAGTGAACTGACACTAATCCCGGCTGTTCGGGGCAAAAGCAGAACAATTATAATGTCAGTTTATAAAACCTTCAGGATAATAATGTCATCCGAATGTGTTTTTTCTGTAGTTTGAAGTGAATGTTGAACTTGAAATTCAACCAAAAGCCTCAAGGGAGGAAGTAGAGGCTGTGCTTTACTTCTTTGTTGGTTTTGCATTAATGTGAGTTATTTTGAGAAATGCAGAAAGAGAGCGAAAGAGATTGCGTTAGAGAAGAAGATGGACGGCAGATGGAAAGATGCCTGACAAAAGACGGACTTGAGATGACGACTATCTACTACTAACAATCAATGGCCTGCAATATCACTTAGCTCCACCCATGCGGCTGGTGGTACATTTGGTACTAGGCGGGTTCATGGGTACCAGCACAGCCCCGTGGTGACAAACTGCCATATGATATAAATACTTGTCACTCGTAGGAGAATGAAGGTCAATATTCTAAAAATGTAAGTTATACCATATAGGCCTATCAGTTATGTTTGACAAATTCATATCTGGAGTGGTGTCTTTACATGAATAATAATATATAGAAAAGTAAATCTCTGTGTTTGAGCTGTCCCTAGTGGATATTTTCCAATTGGTGTGTCCTTCCCTGTACTAACTGTCTTTCTGGAAATGCTTCAGCCAAAAAGAAGCAGCTGGGTACAGAACTTTTTATCCAGTGGTGGATGGAAGAAATGGGATGTCCAAAATGTAAAAGACTTAACATCTGCAAGTTAGAAGACCATCCAATGAATGAGGTTTGATCCAAAGACTGCATATTTCAAACGTTTATTTAAATTCCATGAAGTCAAGATACAATCAATAGAAATCTTACAACCTTAGAAAGCTTATTTGTTTGTTGTTTCTATGAAGCAGGAGAATTCAATAAACAGGCAGAGGGTTTGTCCCGTTGGCCTAAAGTCTATTTCCATCTACAGCTACACCACCGCTTGCGAAATGGGCAATGAGCGGTGTTGAATTGAGATAGCGTCATCCAAATCACAACTTTCCCCATCCTCATGTCATTCCGCAGTAGTGTATTTACATTTGTGAATGTGCAGCTCCAGCTTTGGATGTTCATTTGAATTTTAAATAGAGCCTTTACTCAAAATCACATTTTCACACAAAATCACACAAAAGCAACAATTTATGGTTGTTCATTATCAATTGCAAGCAATATTATCAAATTAAACTACTAAAACGGGAAATGTAATAACACAAATATCAAAATTTATAGTGGCCGTTTCCATGGTTTCAGAAAATACCATCAATAACCAGAACTGATCCCAAAATTCATAATGAAAAAATCTTCATTTGTTGGATTTCTCTGGTCCCAGTCCCTACGTCCATATTTTTCCATGGTCGTAAGTCAAACTATGAATCTAATTTGAAGAGTGGAGTGGAATTCTCGCTTGGTATGGTGTCATTTTATTGAACATTTGTAAAAAATTCATGTGTGTGCGCAAATTGTGATCGTGTTCTAGTATAACTTAATAGAAATCACATTTTTGTCTCCTCCGGTGGTCGTTTCATGTAGTCCCGAATCGCTCGATGTAAAGGCAGCCACTTGTTTATCGACAACTTGATCGCTTCGATCCATCTGTAAAAAGAAAAAAAGTCAAATAACAAAACATTAATATACCTTACGGTGGTCTTGAAATCGAAAATCTTTTCCTTTTCTTTTCAACCTTCACCTCGTGTTCTCGTTCGGGTTTTCCGCGCGGAGAAAAAAAGTCTTGAACTCGTCCGACGGAGGCTTCAGTTCAATGGCAGATTTCCTGGAACCCAAGGTATGCTCCCTGACCATGTAACCATGAAGGTAGATGCCACCTGTGGGCAAGTATAATAACGTACTGATGAGCAAATCGTTTGAGAATTAAAGGATAGGTTCGCCATTTTTCAAGGCAGGCCTTTTTACAGTAATCTTATTAAGCTTCCTTGTTTTCGTAAAGGAGATTTAACATGTTGTTTTACGGCTTAGGGCTTAGGGCTTCACCCCATTGAACTGCCTTTAATTTCAGCGAGAAGCTGCAGTTCCTCAGGTTGCGTTATGAATAATACATTTACCTAAGACAATAATAACAATAACAATGAAGAACAACATTTTAACAATATGTCGCCACCCTCCTAGCTAGTGTCAAATGATGAAAAACCAGCTTACCCAGCGCGTGAGTTGAACGGATGCCGTTGTAGAAGTAGAGGCAGCCGTCTTTGAGGATGCAGTAGTGCTGCGCCCAGGCATCCTTGTTCTTATCAATCTGATGAAGCAGTCCCAGACAATCTGGGTTCTTGACCGCCAGCGGAGGAAGATTGGAGTTGTGTCTCGTCACGTCAACCCACACGTGCTCCTAGACACAGGATTTAATCTTTGAGATTAGTGTTGTTGCCTTGAGGCTTAACATAGAGCCAGTATAATGGTGTACGACAGGGTAAGAGCCTAAAAAATATCATGTAAATCCACCTGTGTGTTGCTACTGTGTGAATGTGTAAGAAGTCATTTTATGTTCATTTTGTTGAGGCTTTCTTGGCAATGTTTAGAGTGGAGGAGGAGTATTGTGGTAGTTTATTTTTCATGCTGCGGTCAGTTAAGTCTCCAAGTCAGCAAAGTGAGTGGGTATGTAGCAGCCCCAGAAGGAGTGACAGAACAGGTGCACTGTGCCAAGTTGCCTGTAGGTTGGACGGCGGCTCGTAGGCCGGTAATTTCAATGCAAACAAATGTCCGATGTGGTAAATCCCACTTTTGACATCTTTTGCCCGGTGTAGTCTGTCTGTCCTATCAATTACTTTGTATGAGGTAAGTAGGTTAGTGTAAATGGTCATAAAAATATATGTTTTTAAGTTTTTGGGTCCAGAGGTCTGCATTGGAGGTGATGGATAGGCCTTGCTCTCATTTAGAGTTTGGGAGGAAAAATGTAGAGTCCACTTTGGCCTGGAGTTCAATTTAAATTAAGAGTAAATTTCCAATAAGCAGTTTTTTAGAGCATGCAATATTTAGGAAATCAAGGACTAAAGCAGGCGGCTCTAAATGATTATGGTTGTAGCAGGGTGAGCTGGGTCATCTTATAAACTAGCCTGGAGTTGGTAGCCTGACTGACTTGGAGTGCAGGTAGTGGCGGAGCGCACAACTCCAACCTTTTTTTTCTCAAATATATACATTTTTATTAATTAAAAAATGTATCTATGACGCGCCCCCGTCAATGCATAATAATTAACTGTTCAATGAGTCCATAATATAATGGTACTCTACCCCAACATATTAGTTGTTATGGAAACTGCGCGCAGCTCAAAATTAAAGTGTGAAGGAGCTTTATTTAATTTATGTGAGAACTTCCAGCTGATGGTTTTGTACAATTAGTTTCAAAAAGATTGCCACTAAGAAACAGTCAGCATGGTATTTGTATAATAATAATAAAAATAATAATAGTCAAATAATAATAATATAATATGCTTAATACATAATACATATGCTATTACAAGCATATGTATTATGCTTGTAAAGCTATTTTTTTTCTAAATTCTGTGCAATATTTCTGTCATACAGAAATGACAGAAATATTGCAATAGAATTTAGAAAAATAATAATCGGTACAAATTTGAAAGTTTGAATGAAAAGAAAATACTCTATATGACATTATTTATAGTTGTGCTTCGTAATGTAAATTTTGCACTTTTTTCTCGTCTCTGACTTCATAGCCAAGGAAATTACTAGAGGTGCATTGAAAGCATATATTTACGGTCACAAGGGGGCACCATCGGAAATCTTGCATAGGGTGCCATGTTAGCTAGGGCTGGCTCTGCTTGAGTGCTTTGGAAGTTTTGTCCTTATGTTGTAAATTTGTAAATTGAAATCCACATCCAGAAATCAGACCTCCAATATCTACTAAAAATAAACCACCGAGAATTGAATTGAATGAATTGAAACAACTGAGCCTGGGTTGGACAGGGATCATAGAGAACAGATAGTTGGTTTTAGAAAATATTACTAATTGAATCTTTAATTAACAAGAAATACCTGCGTAACAGGGTGAATGGCTTTCTCCATCGCCTCAAGCCACCTAAAACAACAAAAATACAAATAAATGAAAACTGAAACAGAGAAAAACCCAACACAGATAGTACTTTTTCTGTTTCATTATGTCACCATGACAATATCATTGCCGTCCAAACCAAACGTGTTTTCTCGTCATGACCACTTAATTATCTAGTTATTGATATTACAACGACAAACTTGTTTTCTCATCATGTGGAAATATTTCTTTACGGCATAACGAAAGTTGTTTTATCTTTTATTATTTATTTAGCATATTGAATTAAGTGAAATAAGTCACTTTTTGTTAAAGAATGGTCTCCACTCTCAGAGAAAAACTTTCAAAACATGTTTTGCATCCTGTTATTAAGACTATAGACTAATAAATTCTCACTAGATCTTTGTAGACTTGTTTCTTATCGAGCAAAATGTTCTCCGGTGGTAAATTTTGCATCATTCAAGCAGTTTTGTGTTTCTAAATGGAGTTGTTTTTTCAAGTTTTTACATCCATTTTTTTTGGCCATTGCACCAATAAAGGTTCTCTACACTAAACATATAAATACCTTTTCATCTCCTGGTTTGAAGTGGCGCAGAGGAAATACACCCGGTTGCTTGTCTGGGGGCAGCATTTGAACACAAATGGTTTCCCGAGGCTAACATCCAGTCCTACTTCCGCTCCTTCCATCTTGACTGCTGACAAAGCGTGTCGCTTCCCCTCATCCTAAAATGAAGATTTGAAACAAGCTGTTGTTTAACATCAGTTGCTGCTTAATTCCTAGTTAACATACAAGTTCGCTATTTTTTAACCCAGGCCTTAAAATGTTGTTCCCCAATCGTTTGGAACTGTTCAAACACAACCTTGTTGAACACTTTACTATTGAGAAACGTACTGCTCTGCTGCAGCTTCTCACTGTGCTTAAATGGAGTCCATTGGGGCCTATTTAAGCCTTAAAAAACACGTTAAATCAACTCTTTGAAAGTGGAAAGCTCACAATATAGTCTTCAGACAGTCTTTGTGGCAACCAGGCTTAGAGCTTCTCCTTTAATAGTGACCTGAACTGACTCATGTGACCTGCCCTGTGTGACCATCATGCATCATTGATACACCCAGGGGGGTGATAACTGACAATTCCCATGCAGCACCTTGATTTATCATGATGACATCCTTTTATGTCTCATGGTGTCTGGTTACTGGAGAAAACGTAGTGACTGAGACTGTAATGCCTGTTAATGGCAAATGTGTGCTTGTTTCTTTCTTTAACAATTTCCATAAATATAGAAGAGCACAGCCATGTGATTTTCATTGACAGGATGGTTAGCTTGATGTGTCAGCAATGTAATGTAACAGATCACTAGAATGTGTGTGTCTGGTGGACCAACGCTTAGTTCAGGTATAATATTATATAATATATAATATATAATATATAAAATAATCCAACATGCTGAAAGATTTTGGGCTTTTTATCATTTGGCTGGGGATCCTCTGACCATTTCAGGCTGGTTAAAGACTTTTTTATTGTTATTCTCAATGAGAATAACAATAAATACCCAAGTCGGTTGACTGGGGTATAACTAAACCTATTTGTTGAATAGGGTCATATTGGCTTACTGGTTGGTTAACTAGGGTCATACTGGTTGGTTGACAGGGTTCATCATGTCCAGCACATAAAACATAATTGAATTGCTGGGCCTCAATGTCTGCAAATTTTTGCAAACTCTTCTTGCAAAACTGTGCGAAGTGTGCTCAGTTTTCCGGCAAAATGTGCACTTGGGAAAACACTGGCAGCAAGCTTGTTTGTGATTATTTGTCTGCATGAAAAGTGACCAAAGTTGTCTTGTTGCATTTGATTCTCCCACCCAATTTGGTTTGTAAGGCTATCACAGAGTCAAACATGTCAGTGATCACATAATCTCATCCTTGCAGATTTTGGTTCAGCATGTTGCTTGTTGTTTCCCTTAATTTCTTTGAAATTACATATTTCTTCATACAATGAAAAAAATCACATTTTCCCCGACTTTATACAACACACCTCTGCATGACAGGGCAAATCACCATGTTCCGAATTCACCTCGTCAAGAATTGACTGAAATTGCTGTTGATTTACACCCATGGCCCTATGAATTTAACTGTTTTCGTTGCAGTGCTACATGATCCATTAAATATAATTTGAAATCCCCTGAATTGTTGTTAAATGATGGAAACCAACATAAAAAAAGGCCTGGATGCAAAAATGTCCGACCTATGCTTAAAAAGGAATCAATCGGAAATTCAATGCTTACCCGTTTGTGGCGGTAGTAGTAAAGGTAGCAGTCATGTGTGAGCACAAACCACCTCTTTCTCCAGCCTTTGATAATTCCAGACTGGGTGCGCTTGTGAAGATAACCCCGGCATGATGGTCTCGGGGTGTTGGGGTTGCGCGCAATGTCAGACCCGATGGTCAAGGTCAAAACGTCAGGACCTGAGGAGCCAGCAAACAGCCAAATTTGAGTTGGTGTAAGAAAAATACAGTGCCCTCCGAAAGTGTGGTAACACTAGAGTGAATTGTTTTATTTTATTTTTCATACATAAACCACTTGGATTTCAAAGAAAAAGATGATGAATGAACATGAGCCAAAACTACAGCCAATCAGCTTTTACATTTCATATTCATACTTCATGCATATTACATTTGTTCCGCTTATTTGTTATATTATATTTTGTATTAGGCACAGATTGTAGGCAAATCTAGCCTGACCTAGGGAAAATCATATACAGTAGCTAACATATAAATGGCAAAACAATGCATTCTAGGTGATTTCTGTTCACATGCAACTTTAACAGATACACATAATGGTTAATAGCAACTAGTTATTGGATTCATTCACTATAATAGATTAAAAACATTTTTCTGTGATGCAATTAGGTGGCGCTCCCGAGGCCAATTACTCTGGTATACTTGACAAAAGTTTTGTCCCAGTCCATCCCTGAGTACCAATCTTTTCTTGACATCATTGGATTCCTTTATTTTTTGTATTGCTCCAGACACGGCGCTCCAGCTGTGGGTGGATCAGATGGGGGGCGGTCCTAATTTTAATGTGTCACACGTGACGTAGGGCGTGACAGCAAACAGAGCAATTAAAACAAAAAAAAACTCTCTGTGTTGTCTTTTTTCACAGTTTGTGTGTTAGTAGGTCCATCAGAGACCCAAATGAATATGCACAAGCACTGAAAAAGTGAGTTTTTCATGATATGTCCTGTTTAAAGGTGCAGTGTGCAGAATTTAGAGGCCACTAGTAGTGAGGTTGCCGATTGCAACCAACTGAATTCCCCTCCGTGTCCGTGGCACTGCAAAATGGCGACGTCCATGGAGGAGAATCTACAATGGCCGCGAAAAACGCAAAAGTCCCTCTCTAGAGCCAGTGTTTGGTTTGTCCGTTCTGGGCTACTGTAGAAACATGGCGGTGCAACATGGCAGCTTCCATGGAAGGGGCTCCAGCCCCCATGTAGATATAAACGGCTAATTCTAAGGTAACAAAAACACAACGATTCTCATTTTCATGGGATTATACATTAATTAAAACATACTTATGAATATTATATTCCATATTCCATTCCAAATTGCCACTAATTCTACACACTGCACCTTTAAGCTAGATGTAGCCTGACTCCAGATCTGGGTCATATATATGTAGGCGTTCATGCCTGGTTATCTTTTCTTCAGAAAGGTGTTATAAATTATAGATACTGACCTAGCATTATTCCATGATAGTGAATCTATAAGCTGCACATCAACACATCTCAGCCATCTCACCATGTATTTGACATATTTCAAATGCAGAGATATTCACTTGGAAGTACTTCTCAAATCAACATTTTCCAAATTGGCCTGATGTGGCGCTATAAAAGGCCTTTTTAAAAGGCCATAACTATTATGCCTTATGTCCAATTTGCACAAACCGGGAGCATAAAATGGGATTTGTTTTTTAAATCAAAACGCCATCTGACTTTTAAGTTGCTCCCTAACATATCTTTGATGTTTATCTGTTCTGTTGTCTGTTATGAGTAATACATTGAATGCTGGTTTTTTATCTACCAACCAGTCGACCAGAAAGCCAACCACCGTTTTTCCCATGTCACAGTTACTAGGCCGTAGCATAGGTGTGCCTATTTCATAACTACTATTTTTTTTAAAGATTCGTTTTTTATATTACTTATATTTATATTTTCTTCTATACTGTAAGTGGCCTAATAGATCATTGTTATACCTTGTCTGGCCAAATCAGCGGCCTCGGAGTGGGGCACGCTGGTCACGTCAGTACCATTGACAGCCAAAACATAGTCTCCTACCAACAGGCCTGCCTCCTCAGCTGCCCCATCTGAAAACACAGAGTGAAAAGGTCTGCGTTATTTAGGACAAAAAAGAGGCATCTACACTGACTTTCATATTCCCTATAAGTGTTTCAAAAGAAAAGGATACAGTATTGGGGGGGAAATTAGCATTTTGTTTATCAGAACATTACCCACAACAATGAATTTTAGGAGGACAAACATTATTTAGTTATATTATGAGCCCCAAATGCCTTTACTCACTTGTGTCAACCTCCGTGACCACGATGGGTTTCGAGAACTGGATTCGGAAACCCCAAGCATACTCTCCTGTTCCTTTGTTGATCTTGACGGTTCTCTCGCGAACTAAAAAGGGAAGAAAAAAAGAGGTTCCGGCTTTTTTTGGTATGAGATATACATTTAGAAGATGTTATATAAGTGTACTTTGGAAGGTCAACCAACCCTCCTTACCATCAAGGAAGCTACACCTTGGGATTTATGTCCCACATTTCCCGCTCCATCCGTCAAATTATTGGACAGATTGCCTTCTCTTTAAATGAATTATATATATACAGTGGTGTGAAAAAGTGTTTGCCCCCTTCCTGATTTCTTATTATTTTTGCATGTTTGTCACACTTAAATGTTTCACATCATCAAACAAATTTAAATATTAGTCAAAGACAACACAAGTAAACACAAAATGCAGTTTTTAAATAAAGGTTTTTATTATTAAAGGAGAAAAAAAATCCAAACCTACATGGCCCTGTGTGAAAAAGTGATTGCCCCCTAAACCTAATAACTGGTTGGGCCACCCTTAGCAGCAACAACTGCAATCAAGCGTTTGCGATAACTTGCAATGAGTCTTTTACAGCCCTGTGGAGGAATTTTGGCCCACTCATCTTTGCAGAATTGTTGCAATTCAGCCACATTGGAGGGTTTTCGAGCATGAACCGCCTTTTTAAGGTCATGCCACAGCATCTCAATAGGATTCAGGTGAGGACTTTGACTAGGCCACTCCAAAGTCTCAATTTTGTTTTTCTTCAGCCACT
>OMKR01044289.1:0-22083 GCA_900302355.1 Cyttopsis rosea | reverse complement strand
CATTCCCCAAAACCCTACAGCCTTTCACTCTGCGCATTTGTTTTTTAATGGCTAGCTGTAGAATACTAGGCACTCATTCTCGACGTGTCCTCCGTGTACATGCTTCGTTTTATTTCACTGCTGTTCTGCGGGTCTCTCCGGGGGAGCCGTCTCTTTTTGGGGGTGTCTGCAGAACAACAGGGCGGGAGGCCGATTTTATAGGTTTAAGCGTATTAATTATGCTGTAGTATGTGTAGCCTTCTTATCACATTTAAACGCGTTCTGTTTTGATGTGCTGGGTGAGATTTGTTTTGTTCAGTGATGACATCATGCCATTACGAAATCCTTTTATGATTTACTTTCAGAATAAAAACAAGAAAAACACAAATCTGGTCTCTAATCTCTTATTTGTGAAGCCTTTGATATTTAGCATAAATTACTTTGCACAGAACACAAACTGTCTTCTTGTGTGTTCAGATGTGATTATATAATTATAATTATATTATGTCATTTTGCAGAAGATATAAGTACATTTGTCACAAAATAAAACCAACTGTCACAGCCAGCTGAACACTCCAGAAACAAACAGTACTAGAGTTTTGTAATGAAAGTGACAGTGAAGGGGGAAAAGAAGCTTATGGGATAGACAGGTGGGAAGCGATTCAGCCGTTATAGTATTAATTCATCTTCTATCTTAATAGTGCCTACTGCAATATAATGTACCTCTAATAAAAGTGTAAGTAGTGATGTCTTAGACCTGTGTTTTTATTCCAATAAACCCAGCAACTAACCATGGCTCTGCTCAAACAAAATCTGATTTAACTGAAACACTGTTCCAAAGACGATAAAACATGAAATGGGAACTCAATGCAAATGTCAAGTTAGGTCTAAGATTCATGTTGAGGTCTAAGACTGTCAAAGGTGCAGCAACGCACAGCTTTCTGTCAGAAATGGTTATGAGATATTGATTACAGGAGTTGTTTGAGCATGGAGTTAGAAGTAACTTTGTCGCAGAGTCCTTGGTTGCTTTATGGTTGACAGCTGCAGAAAATGTTCACATTTAAATGACACGATGCACATTCCACCATGTGTGACGCGGCAGATCACATGCACGTTGGTGGTATAGTGATGAGCAAAGCTGCCTTCCAAGCAGTTGACCCGGGTTAAATTCCCGGCCAATGCAGAGACTATTTGCAACAAAAGCATCAGATTTGTCACAAAAGTAGCTCTATGTGTGGGAGCACAGCCACCTTTCAAAGTGCCTCCCCCGCCCCCATATCTTTTTGTGCTTTTCTCTGGTTAGAATCTCAGGTCAAAAGCTTTTAAAAAGCATCCTTTTATTTATTTATATTTTATTTAAGAAAATGGTTTCTGTGTTTCTTGATGTTCTGAAATCTGGCCTAACTAGCCTTAACACTTTGGTTATCATTGAGACTGTTTTTTGGCGCCTATTAGGTGGCAAAAAATGGCTGCCACGGCAGGGGCCAAATTTTAGGTAACTTCATTATGATTCAAAAAAATATTAATCTAGAAAAAAATAACAAGCTTCTGTATAAAATACATTTAATCACAGATATACAAGGTAAAGTAACAACGATTAATACCCTATCATAACGCTCCTTCCATCTAGTACTTTACATATAAACCCTTGCAGAGTCCAGATTATTTCTCCTACTACGTTGCTTTGTTTTCAGCAAGGTTCGTTTGTTCTCATATCCATTATGCTACTTGCACTGCTCATCTCAACCAAACCGTTTCACTTCCTGCTGAAACTGTAATAAGACTCATACACCGGCACGTTGTTTGCATCTTTAAATCACCGTACAGGTTTAACTTTGACCCCTCCCCATTATCCAAGAATATCTGTCTATTAGCTCGTTTGTTTTAATTAGCTTGCAATTGTCTTCTGTCTGTTGGTTTATCAGAAAAAAATTGTATTACTATTGCAAATTGATTGCAATCAATCAATTAAGCACTGTGGTTGTCTCTAATTCTGTTTAAAATAAATAATGGAAATTAGCTCGTATTAAAAGATCAACATTGCAAGGCTGCACAAATTCATCAGTTCCATCCAGGATGGAACTCTGTTCATCAGAACAAGCTCAGGTTTCATGCTGAAACGGAGTAGTAGTGAGTAGTGAGATGCCATAATAATAAGCACAGTTATATATGTATTAAGTGTTTACTGGTTAAGGGGACAGTGGTATGCTGTGGGATTATTTCATTGTAAAAAGTGTGCTGTGGCAGAAAAGAGGTTGGGAAACACTGGTCAAGATCTTTATCTAGACTCGATTTGGTGCTCTCACTCATTCAAGAATAGTCAAATGTAAATTCAGCATTTTGAAACGCAAGCAGACATTTCATTTTTGTTTAGGAATACATTTCCTTGGTTGGACTGATTGGATGCACTATGCAGGGGATAGGAGGGATGAAAGGTCAAATCACATCCAAAACAGAGGAGGCCATTTGATATCAAAGTGTAAAGTCAAATTATTTTTAGATTATAGTAAAATACAGAAACTTTTGCAAAAGTAAAAGTCTGAACAAGCGATGTTTTGGCAAGGGGACAGTCTGGTCCTTTAGGAACGCATGCAGACACCGATGACCTTGGAGCACCAAAATACTTCAGATCAGTCAGTCAGTGTTGTCATGGCAACGGCATCAGTCATCTTCGTCCTCCTCCTCCGAGGAAGAGTGCGTCGTGCCCCCGCTGTTGTCACGGTAACAGCGCGCCAGGAGCTGCAGCTGCTCCAGGGCCTCCTGGTAGTCGGCCAGCTCGGGCCCCTGGGAGAGGAAGCTTGGGGCCACGCGGCGGACGTCGAGGCTGCGGACGCTGCTTTGCAGCTCCGAGAGCCATGAGCCGAGAGCAGGACTGGATTGGAGTGACGTCAGGACAGGGACGGAGGAGACGACCGCCGCTGCCGCTGCAGGGCAACCATGAAGTACAAGTCAATTTCAATGTAAATAATATTAATCTAAATTATATTTAAGTTATTGTGTTTGCTTCTCCTCCTTTGATATTTCAAAAGGGTGTAAAATTTGGACATTTATGTGAAAATGTGATCTTGGCTCAAGCCACTGAAGGGGAGTTCTGTCCGTTTGCCACTTAGTTTGAGTGACAGATGGAAGCAGGCGTTGCTCTGGAGACGCACAGTCAACCATAACATTTTTCACAACATGGCCCTTTCCTTTAACGGTGGGTTCAAAAAACAAAATGGTAGAGTCCCCGGGAAAATCTGGAGAGTTGGCATGTTGCTTACGCTCTTTCCCATGTACAAAGCAATAGACAAGAATTGTTATTGTCCATCTTATCTAGATATCTGCCACTTAAATAATGGACACTACAGTTAAAGATGGATTTGAAGAATTACTGAACAGTTTTGGTATAATCAGGATGTACTCACAGCCGGGGGGTGGAGACTGGCTCTGCAGGAAGCCCGTCTGATCGAGGTGTGGACTGAAGATCTGAGGGAAGGGTGGGGTCAGTTTGCTGGGGGAAGGCAAGAGCTGCAAAGCCCTGGACGCAACAAGGAAATCAAGAGAAGATGATAAATGTGTCAAAATGCTTCAAATTGTCATCCTGTCGACAAACGTCAAAACATTTGAAAAAGTTCTGGATGAATTTTCATTCGTTTTTGTGGCCTTGATTGTGGTCTGGATCTTTATCGACTCCTTCAGGATTTATTGTATGTGATTTTGTTGCTGTTATGTACTTGTCTATATATTATTGTATGTACCTGTAAATATGTATTATATACCCTAACCCTAATGTGAAAACTTGTTGGGAGGTTCACTCTTCCTTTTAGTTTTCTAGTGTGCTACTTACAGAGGGCTCGCTGGATAGAAGGTACTGATATAAGAAGCTAGGACGTCTTCTCCGCTGCGAAGGCTGTGCAGAGGAGTCGGGGGTCGGGTTCCTAGAGCCAGAGAACTGTTGAAGAATCACAAAACTCAGCTTTATGTCAACAGAGAGCTCCAGAGAAAAATTATGGGGAGTAAACAGCCAAGCAATGTTTTTCTTTTTTAAATGGGATTTTATACTAAAGTGATGTTGTTATATACATGAATATATAATGATAAAATAACTATGGTGTGAATAACTTCTAGAATAACAACAGAAAGGCTAAATCTAAACATTTAACATTTAATAATTAATAAACACCGGAGCAAACCTCTGCAGTCTGACCTGATCAGGCTCCGCTCATCTAAGCCCTTTAGGGTCACCAACTGGGCGTAGCTTCGACCGTCAACTGGTTCCGGACAAGCAGATAGGGGTTTCCATGGTAACGCGTCTGTGCAACCACTCAAGGCGTCGGGGAGCGAGGCGCCTTGCAGCATGGGGAAGGGAACAGCGCCGTACGCAGTGACAACCTGGAAGTCAAATCACCCTGTTTACTGCAAACCATCGGCAGAACGTGTTGAAATATTACACTTTTTAGCTGTCGCTGAGGTTTGTTGAGTGATCACTGATGATACAGGAGTCACACCCCAAAGCTAGTGCTACAGCTCCTCCTCCAGATGTTTCGGTCCAAACACCATTTAAAATTAAGAACATTCACTGGTGTGGAGGGTCCCCTTAACTTCACTTATATTTATAGGCACCTGATATTGTCTGATATTGTATTTGACCGTGTATTTGAAATGTGTATCATACAGTTGTTTTCAGATATCTTCTTGATAAACAAATTTCTCCTTGGGGACAATAAAGTTTTGATAAGAGAAGCTCAGGATCCACCAGAGTTCATCAGGAGGTGTTTTGGAGATTTGTTCGTAGACTTCACAAAAGCCCAGTGTCAAATGATTTTAATGTGAAATCCCTCAAAATGTGGATAATTTAAAATGTACCCTGGACAGGTCCGATGTCTTCAAGTTACCTTTCTGCCAGAAATCGCCAGCGTGTCAGCCATCTGCCACATGGGGACACTGTTGTGCCTCAGCCTGTAGGGAACAGTGAGGGCATCCAGGGCCAGAGCCAGGACAGCGCTGGAGTGGTACCACAGCGACGGCTGGTGCCAAGAAAATTTATTTAAAGCAAAGTAATCAGAGTGAAAGACATCCCTAGAAAGACATTTTGAGGTGGAGTTAAGGAAAAGAAACAATCACGAATGATCTAGACTCACATCGTAGTTCAAATGGGGAAACGCCGTGGGAGAGGTGGGGTGTCTTCCCAGCCCGCCCCTCAAGGTCAAAGGGCAGAAGAAAGAGCTGTGATCGGCCAGGTGGATCATACCCAGTGTGGAGTTTAGGATGTGGTACAGGTCCTTCATGGGAGTCTGTTACAACACAAACAACACCGTTACAACATGAAAAAATGATCAGAAATAACATGACAAGTGACTCACCGAATTTGGGTGGGTGACTGGTGCCAGCCCCCAGGTGAGGATGCCTCTCCCACTGTATGAGTCTTGGAGCATCTCTGTGACCTTTGACCCGAGGCCAGCGAAGCCATTAGCCAAGTCGCAAAGAACCTGGAATCCCTGAGAGGAAGCAGAGAGGAGAAGACAATGGCGAGAGATTATTAATTTATCAGCAAAAAGGGAAAAAGGGTAGTGAATAGTATACTCCCTTTTCTATATAGATACTGATATATAAAATTTGCATTGGCTGATATAGTAATAAATATAAGATTGATTTGATTGGATTCAAATGGGGATGAAAGCAGAAAAACAACCAACGTTTTTATATCATCTGTTTTCTTTTGTGTAATTCTTCTACTTGGGATAAAAATAAATAAAAGACAAAACAATCTCTCTGACATACCTGCAGGTAATCACACTCCTCTACAAAGAAGTGTAGCCGGTCCTCCAGATCTTCCAACACCGACCCCTGGAGGAGAGCCTCTCCCTGGCCAAACGCCTCCAGACGATGCGCCTCCCTGGATAGACACACATACTACATTTTAGGATAGAATTGAGACGATATCTGATACCAGTATTGGTACAGGTCCCTAATATGTATACTGCCCAAATACTTACAGTACAACATTTCTAAATTCCCACATCACCAACAAGACATTCTAGAAAATGTGGTGTTGTGCCTCACCCGTCATGGTTGTACTGGTGGATGACAGCGATGGTGCGTGGGTGCAGGTGGAGTCGGAGGAAATCTGACCACACACGGACGCTGCCCTCCAAGCGGTATCCCCGATGGACGCACTCCAAGCGGCTGTTCACACTCTCAGCCCTCACTGCTCCTTAACGGAAGTATTAAGAGCGTATGAATGACTGAAGGTTCATTACAATTGTATAAGGAGGAGAGGAAACGAAGTGGCTGCATGCTGTCAAGTTAAATCCTGTTGGATCTTGAAAATAACTGTTAAGGATGATAACTATAAAAATCTTAAATGTCCAAGTACCTGAACACTCAGTCTGGGAGCGGGAGTCAAACTCAGCCTGGGCCAATATCGTCCCCTTCTGGAAAGAAAGGGAACAATGAGACATCCTAAATATAATGTTGCCAAATGAGTATGATGAACAAAGTAATACACATGGCTGTTTTTGCAGACCATAGAAACATGACAGGGCAGAAATAAATATAATAGGAACATAATGGAAATTGAAACTGTGCCCCTTGAAAGCAGGAAACACAAATGCACGTCAATATTTACTACCAGATTTTTCCACAACTTCACTTTATCACAAGCTGCCATGCGGTCCAACTCTATTTGAGGTTTCAATATAGTCTACTCTAAATAAAAATAATTACGTTTTCTTCATAGTTCACTCTTGGCAAAAAAAAGTTTATTTAATGTGTAGCACATTTTATATTAAAAATTACCTTGGAAAAGGTGAAATATGAAATAATTGTCAAGGCCATGTAGAAACTAAACTTATTCCCAATTTTAATACTCACATCTAGCGTGTCCAGGTCTTGGAGGAACAAGTTCTTTGACGAGGGACTCTCCTTATGCATCACTATGTCTCCCTCCCTACAAGATCGATCACATATTCATATTGCATGCATTTATTAATAACAGGGGTTTTGTGTTGGTAAATAAAAATTATAGGTTCACATTTCTCCCTCAGGAACTTTAAATTATTAGAGGTTGTAATATAAAGTAGAAAAAAAGCCTGTGATGTGAGAAGAGAGGCAGGGTATTAACAGAATACTAACAAAAAACAAACAATACACAGTGAACCCTTACAGACACATAACCAGAAAACCTTTAATTACCATGTAAGCGTGGCGGTATCTGTGGTATCTTTGTTTGTGTCATAAAGACACCCCTCTTGTCGCAAAGTCTGAAGGCTTCCTATTGCAGAGTGTAACAGATAAAAAGTGGGAAAGAAGAAGAGAACCACCAATCAAAACTTGCTCCCAAAGATAATGCTGGTTTGAATGTGTAAGTAATGATAATATGCAGGATGTTGGGCTTAAAAGGACAAATCACCTTTGAGATCCATGGCGATGAGCCGAGGGGTATAAGTGACATGCCCACCCAGGGTCTGCCCCTCGCGAAACGCAACATCACTGTGTATTTCGTCAGGGGTCGAGTTGTGGTCATACGGTAATGAGGCATCCTAAAAGAGACAGAGAAAATGACAAACTGAGTTGGAAAACATCCCACAAAATTTCACTGGCAAAATCTGCACAAGTAAAATCACAGATGATATTTCAGCCAGACAGTGCTGTCTCATAAATGTAACGATGAAGTGATCTCTATTCAAAGTGAGATATTCGATGTGTGCAGTGATAATGTTAATACAGGGTGTCTGCAGCTATCAAGAGAGTTACACTTCATACTTTTTAAAACCTTTTTAACACAAATGTTGAGTTGTTGATGTGGAGGATACTGCTCCGACCAACCTGGATGGGACCTAAGGATCACTTCCCTGGACTTCTTCCAGCAAAGAGACTCTCGTACTGTCTGGCTTTAAAGGTACAATATGTAATTTCTGCCGCTAGGGGTCTCTCAATCAAAACAATAACAAAAAGATGGAGTCTGACAATGTCAGAAATAGCATGGGATCATGGGAGTTGTAGTCTTCATTTGTCACGTGTGCGCTTTACAGGGACTGCTTCTGCGACAGAACGCGCAGCAAACGGCAATAAATAACGGTGCTCCATCAAACAATAGTTAGTAGAGTAACAGTAGAGCAATGCAAACAATAGTGGAGTCCAGTCCTCTGACGTAACGTCCGGTGTTCCCCGTGTTTCCCCGGAAGTTCTACAGGCGACCTAATGGAACGCTCCGTTAACATTAAAATTACGCATTTCTCTGGGTTTGACAATTGTTGGAAACATTTGGGATAATGTAAGTACACAACTCAACACAATATATTACATAGGTCCAGTCGTTTTTAGACATTTTAATGCGGAAAAGTTATAGATTGTACCTTTAATTGTGATTAAGGGCTGGATAAATAAACTTGACTTGACATGTTAACAAAAGCTATGACTAAGATTTTTGCCTCTTTTATTATATTTTTTATGATATAAAGCCAAGTGCTATATATTTGGTGCAGGGCAGAGGAAAGTATCAGGAAGAAAGACGGCAGGTTGACTGGATTATTCCATGAGTTGTTGTTATAACGGTTTCCTTTAGGTCGGGTAGCAAGGACAGTGATGAGGAGAGGAGTGTGGAGACGCCCGGCTGATGTTAATGTCGAAATTAAAACTTCTTGACTTCACACGGAAGAGCGCCGGCTGGGTGTTCTCCGTCATATTTGGAAAGCGGACTAGAGGACATTTTCGGACCCTCTGTGGACCTGCACACACCCCGCAAGGAATGAATGTGTCCATCGCTAGTCCGCCCACTGCATCACAGTGGAAACAAGAAAAGTGTGATTCACCTTCAGTTTAAAAGCAAAACTGCCCTCACCTGCAAATTCCACCAGTGCGTCCCGACAAAGTTGGAGTAGTGTCCTAACTGGAGTGTGATGACTTCTCTACAATGGCGACTCATCGCGAAGCGGGGTTAACAGCCCTGGTGATACATGCACACAGCGCCTTTCTCATCCGTCACCGTGATGAGCATGTTTACAGTTGACAACAGTGTGCTGGATCTACCTAACCCTAAGCACAGCCCGGAAGTAAACTGTTTTCGGCGGTTCCTATTGGTTAATATTTGCAAGGCGACATCTGATTGGCTGCTGATAACTCGCTGTGGTAAATAGTTTGGTTGCGTCGTGCCTTAGGCGGCGCACGAGTCGCTGGTCAGCAGGAGCCGGTTAAAACAAATTGATTCACGTTTGGACTTTATCTTTATTTTTATTTTTTAACAAGTTTAATGCCGAATTTCGCGTTCAATGAGGCTCAATAGGTTCAAAATATGTATTCTCCGCATGCGAACCGACAGGAAAAGCGACACAAAGGCCGATATTAATTCTTGTTCTACTTTAATTTTGTCCGCGGATGACATCTTGAACACGCCTCGCTTGCGCCATCTCCTGGACATTACTCATATTACGTCAAAATCGAAACACCGGATAAAACCTTAAATTTTCCCATATCTGGTGATCTAATCACTGGTTAAAAAATATCACTGTTCTTAATCAGACTAAATATTATTGTTGTTGTTATTGTTATTATATGATCTACCTAACTTTTTTATCCAATTTCCCTTTGATAAAAATAATATTAAATTGTGTACTAATTACAAAAAAAAAAGGTGCAAAGGTTAAAATAAATCTTTAGGGTTGCCACTATGTTCTTCATTCACAAACACAGACAACTCATTAATAATAGTTGCATTTCTATATAACTTATACGTAAAATGTAGCTCCAAGTGCGTAAGAAAAAGAGTGCGTTGCAAAGTGTGTTGGAGTGGAAAAGAGAGGGTGTATGGATCCTCTCTGGAAGGAAAAACATGACATTTGAGTTACACAAACTTTGCCTCAAACCTTTGTCTTGATGCAGATCAAAAGGAACTTTTCTCTATTTCACCCATGTAGGAAAGAGTTGAGGTGGCTGATTTTTTGCAGAAACATATTTCTATAGAATGACACTTCATCCTCTTAAAAACTGAGCATGAGACAATCCTAGGCCTTGAATGCAGAAACTTAATTTGATAGGTGACAGCAAAGGCCTGTGCATGGTTTTAAGGACTGATATGAAAGGCTAATGTAATTCCCAGTTTCTTTAAGTGGTTGATTAATCCTCAACAAACATGCAAGCAGTTGATTTTTATTTGGCGTTTACCACAGTGAATCAGATCAACATGAATACATTTGGACTCTTATTGGTGCCAGCGATACTCAAAGCATTTGTGCTAAACAAACTCATCCCTCAACCTTGTTAATAAACAGATTTTGGTTCAGTGAATTTTGTTTACAGTGCTTGCGTCTAGTTGCTGAACATGTTGGCGAACCACTCCTGAACCTCCGCCACCTTCTCCTCAAGGGTCGTGCGCAGGTTTTGGCCGGCATTCTTGAGACGTTCGCCGAAGTCATCGGCTGTGCTCTCGATCTTGTCCTTCACGTCCTCGGCCTGGGTCTGCAACAGCTGGTTCAGGGTGCTGATCTTGGCCTGGGCGTTGTCACGCACCTGGGCAAAGTAGGGCTCGACTTGCATCTTCATCGTGTTCATGTTCTCCGACGTGCGGGACTGAAGTGCCCCAAAATAGGCCTCGAATTTGCTGAGAGATGGGATGGAGAAATGTATTGAGTGCCAGACACATTTCAGGAATGTGTCACATTGGTGGGAATGTGTCAAGAAGTACTTGGGTAGTAACTACTTTTTAAATATATTATTCATCATGTATTATTATATGTGTTATTTAACTGGATGGGATTTACACTGATAGATGCTTGGCCATCCCACATTATAACCAACGGAGAGAGTTCCACTCAGAAACAACCTAAATCAAACCAGGCAATGGAATTAATATCATTCCCTCAAGGGGTTAGGGTTAGGGTTAGGGTTAGGGTTAGGGTTAGGTAGACTAACCCTAACCCTGAGCCCCCTCTTCAGGATGGACGTACTTGTTGATGTCCTGCTTGTCTTTGTTCAGCCGCTTCCTCAGCTTGCGGGTGTAGGTGTTGAACCGGTTCCTGACGTCGTCCACGTTCTGGCTTATGATGGTGTGCAGTTCCCGGCTGTACTCGGCCACGTTCTCCCTGGCCTCGGCCATGTGGGTCAGCATCTTGTTCGTATGTCTCTGCAGGTCGCGGCCCACTTTCTCCGCCGTGACCTGAGCGACGGGCCTCAGGTTGTTCTGGAAGTTGTCCTTGTGGGTGGCCAGCTCCGACATGCTGTCCTGGATCAGGGTGCTGGTGGAGCCGGGACACGCCATCCAAGATCAGATTAGATCAGAGTATGTTGCACGAATACGATACACAGGAGTTTACTCTAAACAAAACCTACCCAAAGTGGAAGCTTTTACAAAGAAAAATAATCTGATATTAAGATAAACCTCTCATCGTTTGACTTTGTTCTGTTTTATAGAAATGATTATAGGGCCAAATATAAGTCTGGCATGTATATTATTGGTTGAAATCAAAGTTTGACATCACAAAATATGATGTAGGCTTACAAAAATAGAATTGATTTGTTATAGTTAGTTTTTTTTATCAGAAAATATTTAGAAGACGAGTACCTCTGCATCTTGTTTGCAATGGTTTCTACTTTTGGCCCACAGCGAAACATTCAGATTCACATTCGGCCCTAGATGGGGGAGAAACATTTGCTCCCCCCTGGTTTAAATATTATGGGATAGGCCTCTTCTTGTCCAGTGGTAATAGCCCGACAACAATTTGAATATGCTTTCAGCTGCCCCAGTGGCTTCACCAGGCAGCAGCTGTGGTTTCACCAGAAGGTAAAACTTGGTTTGGCATCATAAAGTAAAGTACAATCAACCAACTTTGTCCCATGTATATATTGAAAACATGAATATCATCAATTTAAACATCCATTTGTATCCATCATGTACATAGTTACTCGCATATGCCACACTGTTGACAATCATTCAACTTGAAGAGAACAAAATAACCACTGTCATTTTGCTTTTAATGTTTATTCTGGGCATCTTTTGTCAGACTGGAATCAGTGGGTCATATAACTTGAATTTGGACTCACTCCAGCTCCCTGATGATCTGGGAGTTCTTGATGTCCTTCACCAGGTCCTCTGCTCTGGAGTTCAGGTCGGAGAAATAATCCTTGAACCTGTCGACGGCCGTCTCCCAGGGGGACGCATCCTCATCCTCGGGCAGGATGCGGCCATGGCAGCCTGGATCGAACAATGTTGTTCACGGAGGTTACTGATTTGGATTTGGACGAATAATTGTATTTGGAGAGAAAACGATCATCTAAGATATTACGCTTTGTTTTGTGGTTTTTGTACACATGTTGAAACATTGAGCTCACCTGAGAAAACTGCGAGGGCGAGAACAAGTGCGAACACCTTCATGTTGATCAGACAAGAGGGCACCTGTAAGGCAATAAATCACTGCTTACACACATCGTTTGTAGATTTAAATAAAAATAAAATACTATATTCTATGGAAAATAATAAGATATTGTCAAGAACAGATACACTGTTAAAATGTTGTTGTTATTATTATTATTATTATTATTATTATTATTATTATTAAGAAGAAGAAGAATGGACTTTATTTAATTAAATTAGTTAATAAATATGAGATCAATATTACATCAGAAATAGAGGAAAATTGTGGAAAAAACTATTATATATAATCTATATTAGATGACCTACATTATTTATATGAACTATATTATAACTATATTAGCTATATTATTATCTGTATATCCAGTGGTCCTAAAAAAATGCAATGTTGATTAATTTTAATTAAGTATTTCAAAAAAAAAAAGAGATAAAACGTTTTCAAAAAGAAAAATGAATAAAGCTTTTATTTAAATAAAAACCTAGACCTAAGACTGTGCATCATATTGCGTTTTATAATAATTCAGGAGAACATGCTGTGGAAAATGTTCCATAACTCACCCAGTGATCCTGAAAGTGGAATGTTCAGTGGGAACGACTGAGAGGCTGACAGAGTTTTTATGTTGCTTATTTGGCAGCGATGTGGTCCCAATAAAACGTGGAGGAGATTTGATGACTGGCGTCCGAAGTTCCCAACTTCTGCGTTGTTGTCAGTGTTTATTGCACTGTTGTTATTTTTTATTCCAGGGTCAATTGATCGAACACATCGGAATTCGTGGACATCTAAACGCCTCGCCCTGTGCCTAATAGATCTGTACTGCCCGATTACGATTTTCAGAGCAGTAGAACCGACCAGCATTAGAATAATATACATTTAGACAAAACAATCACATGAAATACAAGACATAATTCACTATAGATGAAAATATCTAAGCGTTTCCCAGGTCCAAACAAGTTTAGACCTCCCGGTGCGACAGTGTGTGAAGACGGTTTATGCAGAATGGATTCATAAATAATAATATAACAGTGAAGGAGGAAACGCTATGTCATGGGGTCGTGTAGTGGGTCCTATTCATCACCAGTCATAAAGTTTTATTGCATAATTGTAGGCCACACGGTACAAAAGCTGCCAAGAGGGCACAGGTCTAAGGTCAGTTCTGCATCATATCACGGTCCAGGTGATTTGGAACAAAGGACACGAAGCTTTTCTTTTCAACTTAATGGGAATATTTCTGTTCTACCATTTACAATGAACAGGAAACACAATGAATACGTGAATTAATTGAAATTGTATGGTCTGAAATGGTGTCTGGAAGAGTCCTGAACCCTGTCAGTGGGTATTATAAAGAAAATACAGAAATGACAGAATATTATAGCAGGGATTTCAGCATGTTCTTCTTTCTTTCTTTCTTTCTTTCTTTGTTTTGAACCCAAGACTCTTTAAAACCAACATGTGAATTAATATCATATAAACTTACCAGCAGACAAAAATTGCAAGTTACGTTTAGACAGTTAAGACAGTGTATGGGAGTCCCTTTGCATGAATTTAAAGATCAGTAAACAGCATAATAACTACAGGGGCTCCCTGCTGTCTGCAGTCGGTTGCCTGGTTCCCTTGTGTATTTCTGAATGATCTTTTACCGAACGAATCAAATGGTCAAAGAATGAATTTAACCCTTCGATCACTGTGAATGGTCAAAAGGTTACGCAGGTGGGCATTTTTATTTTAGTAATGATTGGATATAGAAAGCAGCTCTTCCAATATAATGAGGGATACTAATGGATGCTTTGTACTCATTTTGACACTAATGGCATGTACTGTGCAGTGATTATTGCAGTGATTTCTAAACATGCTTTGTATTTTTCTCTGCCCAACACCAAGAGAACACCATGACAACAGAACATATATTTGAAGTATTTATTGTACTTTTGCAGAGAGCACACTTGTAAACACACATCCATCTAAGTAAACACTGTCTGATACTGTTTAGATGGCTGTTGGTCTCAATTCTCACAGCATAAAAACACAGAAAGTGAAATGTAAAATGTTAAGTTAACACTCATTTTCTTCACAGTTAATATATTGCACTTTTCATTGTCCCATGACTGCAACTCTAATCCAGCAGCGAGAGAAGCTGCTGAGGTGGAGCGACGTGAGATGGTGTTCAATCCAGTTACTGGATGTCTTGAGTGAAGGATCTCCAGAGCGCTTCCAGCTGCTCCTTCAGGTTCTGGGTGTGGACGTCCAGGGTCTTCTTCATCTCCTCTCCGTAGGGGACCAGACTCCTTTGGATCTCCTGGGTCTGTTGGACCAGCTGGCTCTGGAAGTTCTGGGTCAGGGGAACCAGGTTCTTCTGGAACTCGTCGAGGCTCTGGTCCAGCTTCTGCTTCAGCTCATCGGTGTAGGGAACCATCTGGGCCTGCAGCTCCATCACGCCCTTGTCCACTCTGGCCTTCAGCTCCTGGCTCTTCTGGAGCAATGTGGCCGTCAGTGCCTCGGGGTCCATGGCGTCCACGTAGGGCGTGGCGTCCCTCTTCAGCTCCTCCACCTGCCTCTGGAGGTCCTCCTTCAGCTCCTCGGCGTAAGGCTGCAGGTGGGTGCTGACGGAGCTCAGGTCCCTCTCCAGACGGGCCTGGAGCCGTTCGGCCTCCTGGGAGAGCTTCGACAGTAGGTCCTGGGTCATGGGGGTCAACTGGTTCTGCAGGGCCACGGTCAGCTTGTTGACGGCCTCGGTGCTCTCAGAGATAAAGGCGCTGAGAAGATGGAAAGAAAAAAATAAAGAAAAGGTGGTCAATGAGACGGAGGAATAAAGAATGAAGCTCTGGTATCTGCTTCTTCTCATTCGTTTTGTTCACATGATAGGAAACATACTTGACTTCCTTTCCCAGCTCAGACCGTCTGATCTTCTCCAGGGAGTCCTCCGCATTGACCGTTACCATAGCGACGTAGTCCCAGAATGCATCTTTGACCATGTCCAGCTGCTGCTGGGGCTGGTTCTGCAGCACGATGTGGGCATTGCAACCTGCCGAGGAAACAGCCAACGCCACAGTTCATCTCAAACTCGGTAGGGAGAAGGAGGTAAAAAGCCAAGAGCAGCGAATATTATCTCACTTTTCACTTTTACAGTCAACTTACGGTTTATTTTGAATGTATTTAAAGGTCACCAACCCAAAACTAGAACCCCACTCACCTGTGAAAACAGCGAGGACGACCACCACGAAGACCTTCATGACTGACACTGAAATCCAAGAAAAATGAAAGTTGGAATTCACTCATTTTATTCTGCCTTTTCTGATAACTTATTTGACTTCAGCCCATGTCTTACCTCTGCTCCCTGACCAGCCTGCGAGCGGATTGGGGTTCGAGGGAGCGAGGGCCGAGTATAAATAGAAGCAGATGAGTGGAGACCGTGAAGGGACAAAGTCCAGCGCCGAGTGTCCTCGACTTCCACATCATTGCTGCTGAGACACAGTTGGACTGTGGCGTCATGAAATGACACGGAACATGAAATCACGAGTCTCATTAAGCAGATTTCAGTCCATTTTTAATAAATGGTTATGATATTTAACCTGCTTACACAAGGTTTTAGGTTTTTGTGTCTTTGTGATTGAAATGTTGCTACCGGGTGATTTCTGTGTGCGGTGTTAACAAAACATTATCAGAGAAGAGTTGATTTTAAATCCAATTATATGTGTATATGTGTATATATTTATTGATTTGGACTATTTGTTAAAAACACGAGGCTTCTGTTTTCCATAGTCGTCATGTTGAATATCCAACCCTCATTTTGGATTTTATACATTTAAAAAATGGTCATAGGAAACTATTTGTACAAATGGACAAAAATGTGGCAAAATCATGAAGGACATTCAAGACAAAAATGTTTAGATGTATATATTTTAGCAAATAATAGAATAAATCGGATAAATACGATAATACAAAAAAATTATCCTTATGTGATATGTAAACTATTTACAACTAACAAAATAGGAATTTGCTGTTATTTATTCAAGTTAAAGAATACATGAAGTGAAGTGATGCAATAACATATTGTGAAATTTGTGTTAAGATTAGATCGTCTGGTTATCAGTTTGGAGACAATGTCCTTTTTCGGTCTCTATCAACACCACAAACCCTGAGTAAACGGGAAACTTACACACTACTACTACGTGCACCCTACTCCAACAAACAGTAACATTACCACCAGCATTGTGGTGGAAATACTTAAATGAAGTATCAGGAGTTATTTAATGTTCCTATTTAACCAAGTAGAGTATGTCATGCTATTTAAAAATGATTTCCATCTGACATGAAGCTCTCTTGTATTATTTTTTAATTATTGTAAATTATTAGTGCAAATTGTAAATGATACATTACAGATTTTGCAAACATAACGTTAGAAGAAGACAAATCTCCTATCTGTCAAGAACGATTTGTACTGTGTTTCAACACTGTGACAATTAGACAAAAATTGTTGTCACATTGTTAAGATGAACTCATGTATTTTGGTCACAAGACAAACGCAAACAGCAGACAATTTACTCTCAAAAGGAATATTTTCTTTGTCTTGGGATCAATTTCTGGCAGTCCACTGTGCAGTGGTATCATGGGTCGATATCAACACAGAAAATTATATATTACCTGTACATGTCTCATGAAAATGCCATAAAGGATCTTTCCACAATATTCATATATTTAAGGACTGAAATATATTGGTGTAATCTTCCCGGGGAGACTGTTCAATCTGTGAAAATCAGTGAAGTCAGATCTTGTGTTATGCAATAAGTGTTGGTACACGGGTGAGTGACACAATTTGAGTCTTATTTGCCACAAGAAACTCACACAAAATGATTCCATTCGTATGTTCCATCCATGTGTTCCATTCTTAAGGCTCAGCGTGAAAACAAGCAAAACAAATTGACATTACACTACAGTCAGGACTACAAATGTCCAAATGCTAGCCATCTAAAGCTTAGGATTCAGGTGTCAATAGTATCAATGGATCTGTATCAACAGTGAAAAAGTGGTGTGGTCCATCCCTAGTGGTCACCCTCTGTGCATTTGGGCCTGTGAAAAGCAAACAATAGTGTTGCTGCATAAACCCGTTTTGTTGCCATAAAGCATCCACTTTATTCAGCAGATAAAGAGCTGTGGCACAGAGAATGTGACGTGTAGTGACAAACAGTGACTGGACGGCGACAACAGGGCATCCAGCGCAGGACTTTGTCCTTTGAAGGGGATATAAAATTCCTGAACAGACACTGGCAATCACACCAATGCTCCACCAGTCACACAGCTGCCAAGGGAAGGAAGGTATGATTTGATTTGTCAAATGTAACCGTGAACTATTTGAATTCTCAGAATAAGCGAATAGATCGCAAAATGCTATATTAATCTTATCTACTTTTATCCACCAGCGTCAAAGCCAATCATGAAGGTGCTCGTGCTCCTTGCTCTTACTGTGTTCTCTGGTAAGTGAAAAAAAATAATTATTTGAATCAGGGATGCACCCATACCAATACTGGTATCGGATATCGGATCGATACCAGGCAATTGGAATTGGCCTCATTCTAAAATCAGATACCAAGAACGTGTCAGAAATATGTCGGAGACATGTCAGATACTTGATATTCTGCAATTTTGTCACATACTGCAGAAACATGTTAAGTTTCTCCAATGGATGGAGAGAGATCTCACTATACTATTGAGTAAAAGTAATGGATTGGATCGGTACTCGGTATCGGCCGATACTTAAAGTCAAGTACTCTGAATCTGTATCGGCAGTGGAAAAGTGGGTCCCTAGTTTGAATCAATGTTCCGCTAAAACGTTATGAATTCATGTTTTCTATCGTAAGCTGTTCATCGTCTTCTTTACCCACAGCCTGCAATGCCAACATGCTGTGGCAGGAGCAGCCCAAGACGCATCTTGATATGGTCAAGGATGCATTCTGGGATTATGTTTCCAAGGCAACACTCACCGCTGAGGACTCTCTAGAGCAGATCAGAAACTCTGAGCTGGGACAGGAAGTGAAGTAAGAGTTTTGACTTTTCCTTAAGTGGCACATAGTCTCATCTTTGGATATGTTGATTGATACAATACTGATGGTTTTTTGTTTCTTAACAGCACTAGAATCTCCCAGAGTGCTGACGCTGTAAACAAGTACGCCGTGGCCCTGCGGACCCAGGTGACTCCGTTGACCCGGGACCTCCTGTCCAAGCTCTCCCAGGAGGTTGAGCGGCTCCAGGCCCGTCTGGAGAAGGACCTGAGCTCTGTCAGCGCCCACCTGCAGCCCTATGCCGAGCAGCTGAAGGAGGACCTCCAGAGGCAGGTGGAGGAGCTGAAGAGGGACGCCACACCCTACGTGGACGCCATGGACCCCAAGGCCCTGAAGGCCACCGTGCTCCAGAAGAGCCAGGAGCTGAAGGCCAGAGTGGACAAGAGCATGATGGAGCTGCAGGCCCAGATGGTTCCCTACACCGAGGAGCTGAAGCAGAAGCTGGAGCAGAGCCTCGGTGAGTTCCAGAAGAACCTGGTTCCCCTGACCCAGAGATTCCAGAGCCAGTTGGTCCAGAAGATCCAGGAGATCCAGAGGCGTCTGGTCCCCTACGGAGAGGAGATGAAGGCCAAGCTGGACGTCAACGCCCAGGACCTGCAGGCTCAGCTGGCCGCCCTCTGGGACTCCTTCACCAAGAAGACCCAGTGAAAAGACATTTGTACCAAGTCCTACCAAAACCTGCTGCAAAACCTGTCCTTCAACCTTAACGTCTGGGAACACTCACGTCATGTGAAACCAAATATTTATATATTGTATTATTTTTAGTCTGCAATGAATAAATTAAAACTTGACAAAAGCTGAGTGTTTCAATTTCACAATGCAGTTAAGTCAAAATATTTGACTTAAACCTCTCACGAGGAATTTCTCTAAAGAAAACAAAAAAGGACATGATTGGAAATCTCATTCTATTTTAATGGACTTTTGTAACCAGACTGCCTATGACCCATCACTGCTAAAGATGTTACCACACTCACACAGAGGAGTGAGCAATGATAAGTTTTGCATATGCCACTCCAAAACTATGCGTTGCACAAGACCAGAGATTGATTGGATGTTTGGGAACATTGGTAGTCCTGAATGTTGTACAGCAGTGATGCCCAACCTTTTTCATATCAAGGACCCTCCTCAATTACACATTAGGTCAAACTTGAACGGTAAGATTGCTAAGATTTTGTCTCTGGGAGCACAATCTGAGAAGATTATTAGATATGATTTAGTCCAAACTTCCACCTGTCCATACTGTAGGGAGAGGGAGATCGGTGAATCTAGGATCAAAAGTCATTTTTATACATTCTCTAACATCTTGTAAATTAAATAAGTCATTTTGCTTGAAGGAGCTGCTATATTTAAGGAAAGTATAAGAGCAAATCCTCATATATACCCATAGAACCACATACACCAACGCCTATTCAAGTGAACATAACCAACTGAGAACCCATTTTTGTAAGAAATGGCATTTATCGGTCCAATAGATATATACAGGTAATATATACTTTTCCACATATATATATTTACCATTAAGAGTGAGAAAACAAAAAAACATAATCAATGACACTTTGACACACGACTTACACTCATACCCAGTTTGTTAACAGTGACCCTTGCAGAGAACCACCCCCACCCTGTGAAAACCGTTGCATTCACTTGATGCCAAGACTGACTTTACAGTACAAAACATGGATAAAATCCAAAAAACAGCTAAACAAAATAGGCACTGAACTAATAAATTATAAAACCAGAGCACTGGAAGTCTCCAAACTCTCTCAGCAACAGATGCTACGTCTGACCGTTCTCCATTTCTGATCAAGTCCCTTGTTCCCAATTTGCCCCAATATCTAAACGGATGGCATTCCTTGTTACAATCCATGATTGATCACTTTGATTAATTTTATACTGTTAAATGCATTTTATTTACATTATAATTTTTTTAATCGTCCATTATTCTATTCACCACACACAGTACAATGTGATTCACACGCCCGAAAAACCAAAGACGTAACTTTTATCTGCTCAGATACAAGACTAATTGAGGTGATGCAACATTGAGTAGCGTAAATGGCATAGTCTGCTTGTCCATAGTGCGTTTGTCTGTCTGTCTGTCTGTCTGTCTGTCCTCCGAGGTCCCCCCCAGCCGCGGCGGTCGGTCTAACCAATGGTGATGCCGAAGCCGCACTGGAACTTGTTCTTGCGATGGTTGAGGAAGGAGCAGAGCGCCAGCGAGAGCGGCAGCGGAAGCAGCTTCTTTTCTAACGTAGCGCCGACCACCCAGTTACTATCTACAGAGCCTGGACGAGAGGGAAAAAGAGAGGAAACACAAAACACTATAAGGTAGGGGTTCCCAAACGTAATATATTTTGTTCAAATATATTAAGACAATAAAATAAACTAAACAATTTATGGTGAAGTTGTAAATGTGTGCTGGCCCTGTGTATGCATCATTGGATTTCTTTGCTGCACTTTATAGCCCCTTTCCCACTGGACAAAAAACCCACTAACATTTGGCTTTTGTCTTTAGTGGGAAAGGGTACAATAAGCATACATTCCCGGGACAAATGACCCTGCAGTAGTCGTGGGTATTTATCGGCTCCAGCTCCGATCGGCAGTGATCGCCAATTTTCACCCCTTTTCCGGCGCAATGTTATGACACACGTTGAAGTTCTGGACGTTGGCACGTAAATAGACAGGAAAATCTGTGTATCATTCCATCTTTTCATGTCTGATTTAGAATCCAAAATAAGAAAACCAATAACGGGCTGTATTTGTTGTTTTGATTTTGTTCTGAAGTTAAAAATAGAACATGAGAAAATGGGATATTTGTTGTCTTTGACTTTGTCATTTCCGATTTGTTGTGACCATGAAGTTATGGACTTTTTTCCCCGCATGCGGGACCGTGAAATGTTGGGGACGTATGGCATATGACGCAGCATGCTGCAGGCCGGCTCTCCACACATTGGCCCGCCACACATTGGCCCATTGACCTTTGGCCATATTTAGATGTACAATATGTTTCATGAGTGAGAAATGTCAAAATACTGCATTTTGCTATGGACCTACAATTCCCCCGGGGCCCCTATAGGGCCGCGGTGCCCAGTGTGACATTACAATTATTTTCAGTGAAGTGCAATTGCACTTCAGTGGAAAACAAACCATTCTGTGAGGAAAATTTCCCCACCAGCCACTTGACGGGTACTTATATCCGAGGTTGAATTTAGCGTAATCTACCCGCCAGTGGTGGTATAAATCATTCCAATCTTAGAAATGGAATTAGTCTATTCAAAAGTTTAACAAACGGTACCTTTGAACAGTAAATTGGCTTTGGGCACATCCAGCTGATAACCAACTGATACGCTGGTGTCTTGCATACGGGTGCTCGCCTCAAACTCTACACCGACCTGCAACTGTGATGGACAAGAGCAACATCAGAGATGAACGGAGATTAGCATTTTAGCGATTTAAAATGCTAACTCGCTTAAACCACACACAACATACTATTTGCATATGCTGTTCAGTCCACATCCAAGTAAAACAATAAGTACCTGGTCGTTGGCTTTATGGTAATATGAAGCATGGGCTCCAGCGCCCCCTAGTGTCAGTGTGGCGATGTAGTTACTGCCTGTCCAAGGAAATAAATGGAAAACATGCATCAGTTCCCCAAATGTAGAAATGCATATGACACCACTGTGATCAAATCCCAACGCACATCTTAA
>OMKR01044288.1:0-19241 GCA_900302355.1 Cyttopsis rosea | reverse complement strand
GTGCACAGTATTTATCATATCAACTGTTTTAATATACATGTCTCACATAATAAAAACAAAAGCACGATAAAGTAATTCACAATGAAAATCCCGTAAGAGTATTCAATTTAAAAAAATTGGGTGACCTAAATTTACTACTAAACATGTGCAAGTGATATTATAGACGGGGGAGGGGTGCCGGTTGGGGGCTAATCTGGCGAGACACCGACACGGAAAGGATCCTCCCAGAGCTCACACACACACACACACACACACACACACTTTACGTAACGCACCTCCAAGTTGTTTCTGACCTCGCTTGCTTTGGTCTAGAAATGACACAATGGCTATCCCGGACAAGCAGGCCATGCGCATAAATAATGGAGAGCTCAATCCAAGTCATTTCCATGATGTGAAATTGCATTGTCACCGCACCATTGACAGCTCCATAATGAGAAAACACCCCCATGCATTTTTAATCCGCCCTTCCCACTTTGAAAGACAGGAAATCTCTTTATGCCTCTGACCATCCTGTGTTTAGGGGTGGTAAAACAATGCAAGTGCAACCCTAGAAAGGTTGGTTCAGACGGCAAATTAAATCTCAAACGTCACACGGAGCACATGGTAGACTGACGAGGAGGAGCCAACCCTGAACGGCTGCTCTGCCAAAGAGGTTGGCAACACAGCGTGCCAGCTTTCATTATTCATCTCAGCTACTGCAATAAGGACGCACCGCCACATCTGTATGTTTATCCGCCTGCGGACGGAGCTCCACTGGCAGATGGCTGTATCCACAAGGGGGCATAATGAGCTCAGACTGAATGATTCCCAGGGATAACTGAACACTGCAGGAGACTGAGGCACAAGACAGCCAACAGATGAAACTGATATTGTTGGAAATTAGAAATCATTCAAAAGAGGAGGGGTGCTTGGGACGTGTTTATTCAACTCAAACAATCCATTCATTTTTTACACATGACACACACGGCCTCCCTTACTAAAATGTCTCATGACCCCTGGCTTGTTTCCTCCCCGCGCAGCTCCACCTACTGTACAAACACTCCCCTCCACACCCACCAGCTCTGCCGAGATGTAACGCACTGACATCACACCTCTCAGTGTCGCAAAACACTTAGCACATTGAGAGCTTCACTTGGAAGCACTGTGTCCCTTTCACAACGGCCTCGCATCCACTCCGCTTTGTACAGCAGACTGTACTATTCTACGATAAGGCCCGATTGCATGGCATTGGAGGTGGGTGATGCAAACATACACTGAAGGCGAGTGCACCAAATGTTTTCCATACTACAACCCTTGGAGATGGTTCCCTCAGAAAATGAATGCGGATCTAGTATGTTAAATGTCTGCCTGAATAAAAAGCTCTGTGAATGCACCAACAGCTCTTTACCATTCAGAAATTCACCAATGGCACATCATACTGCGCACTCATAGGCCCTCCAGGCTTCTTGGAGCCTGACTCACCACCGGCCAGAATGAATAACCAGCAAGAAAGACGAGAACTCGCTGACCAGTTTGACACATGCGCTCTCTGGCTTTGAGGAGCAAGCTAAGGTCGCATTAGCATCACCTGCCATTTCAGATGGCATGCTGAATGATTATTAACATGTGGATGCAATTTTTATTAGGCAAGTCATGAAGCAGAGGTTTATCCGTTGGCAAATGGGTACATTTTTTTCATATGACACCCGAGGCCTAACAAACTCCATTAAATACTTAATTTCCTAGATATAATAAATACAAGGAATTTACCTGAGAAATTAGTCAAATTAACAGGGGGTGTAGCATGTAAAATAAACTACCTAAAATAAGATAAGCAACAACCTGCCCTTATAAAACAAACATACATTGACATATATAAAAAAATGTAATAATAAAAAATATTTCAATGCTAAGGACAAATATACAGCACATACATACACAGAAATAATGTAAAAAAAACCTAGAATGTCAATACAAAAACCTCTCTTCCTACAGCGTAAGGGGGCCATTTCTTAAAGCCCGTAGTTAGCACGAGATCAGAGTTACCATTGGTGACATGCCAGAGATTCGTGCTGGCTCTACTTTGTCCACCTTTGTTTAGCAAAGCCTGTCCACTCTGAGCCAAATCCATTGCGACCCCACAGGTCACATCCAGTGAATGAATCCCATGTTCTTAACAGGCCCAGAGTTCATTAGACCTCTGAATCACCGACCTGGTGCTCCTCGGGGGTGAATGACCTGCACCAAGGAAGACCGTCCTGCTGTCTAAAATAAACACAAGCAGACCTCCCCAAAGGCTGGCCTAGGGAATTCCTCTGGCTTTCCATCTGTCTGTACAGACAAAGAAATGCCACGCTCAGTGCAGTACACCATTTTGACGAAATGTCACAGGGTGAAGGGATGCATACTAATGGAAATATTAAAATTGTTGTTTTGGGCTGAATATTGCAACTGCAATGGTAATTACAAAGATTATAAAAAATATAAAAACATATATATATAAAAAATATTTAAGTTCTGAGTACTTATGTCCTTCAATTGTTTCACTTGAGATTTCTTTTGAGAATAAAGATAACCTACAAGCACATAACACTGACACAGTTTAGAGAAAATATATAATCCTTCAAATATCCTTCTTAGGCTGTAATCCTATGAGGATCTTCACAATCTGAATTGTGAATTGTGATTGTCAAAATTGCAGTTCTGGTCTGTGTTTGAGCAATTGCGTAGCTTTACAGCCATGGATAGTGAGATAAATATAAATGTGTCCAATATATGTTCATGAGAACTACATTTTAAATAATTGGTCGCTCTAAATTGTTTATAATGTCTTGCATAATGTGTACTGAATGTCCCTTCAGGCCCCATAAATGTATTTAGTTACCATACTGGAACAGTGAACAGGGCAGCTATTCTAACCATTTACTGTGTTTACAGTAGGGCTGTACCCGACTCAGAATTTTGTCAGTCGAATCGGATTTCGCTGTTCAATACGAGGATTCGACTATTCGGGGGGGAGGAAGGACTGAGAAAATGTCCCTGTTTTTTTTTGTTCAATGAAGAAAAGGTGTAAAATAAAATAAAATAAAAACACATTATAATTTGTTTTATTTGGAGGAATGCGGCATGGAGATGCGCAGTGGAGATCGCGGGTGCAAATTGTGCCCCGATCGCTCCCTCTCCATTATGCAACCGGGACAATTTGGTAGTGAATGTTGAAAACCAGGACATTTGAGTGTTTTAGAGATATTTGCCGGGACTCGGGACACCCAGTTCAAAACTGGGACAATGCCGGACAAACCAGGACGTCTGGTCACCGTACCCGAGAGCCGTGTCCGCGTTTTCTAACGTAATATCCAAGAACAAGTCCACTAGTTAATCGATCACGGATGGTGTCGTTCTCTCAGACAGATAAAAAAATAAAAAATTATAAAATGGGTCGCCGCACCCTTCCCCAAACCTTCCATCTGTTTTATCCTGTTATTTTAATGCACACTGACTGACAAAAATAGAAAAAAGAAAAAAGAAACCACTGTTCGACATGAAGAATCTCAGTCGACCGATGGGTCGCCGACAGATGCCAACAGCACATCATTACACTTTACGACATAAACCATAAACTTTAAACATCAACCAGAGCCCTGAAACGCACCGAGACTCACTGCTCATTTGAGATGTTTACAACGCCGGTATGGTGAGACTCATTACAGCCGACAGGAGGACATGCGCTGCATCATCAGCACCATTGCTTCAAGTCGTCAATGTTGCCAACCTGAATCGGTGGGAAAGGCTGTCAAAGTGTCATAACAGACAATTAAGTGAATTAAATTAAAGTAGTTTAATATAAGAGCTTTTACAAAGATTAATTTATTCAGTGATTATTTTATGGAGTCAATCTAATGAATTAATCATCACAATCATACAGAACGGTAATTACCATTACCGACATTCCCGCCTCAACCCCTTGTCAGACAGGAGGCATCAGAAAGTTTATAGGACAACTTTTCATCTGTTTGTTTACTGTCATCAACTAGTACACATATGAAATTAGCAGTCCATTGCTAGATCTACTTGATAAATAATAATAATACAGTAAAAACAAACAACACAACAAACCCCCATTACTCCCTTTGATTGATATGGACCATTTCATGTCCAAAGATGCTTTCTGTGTTGTTTTCCAACCAAACACTGTGCAGCGTTTAGCACAACACAGAGTGCGGATAAAGATAGGAGAAGCCTGATCTTATCTGCTCGGAACCTCCAATTCCTCGTGCAGATTTGTGGCTGTGGAGAGACACACTCGGACGGAGGTAATATCTTAAGGGACAGAAGCGTCCTGGTCCAAAGCTCGGGCTGGTGTTTACTGTCTGCGTTTGTGGCATGCATACTAATGGGGCGTTGGAGCCTGGCATCTTCCTTTAGCGTGATCTTATTATAACCTGCCCAGCGTGCATTTCATAAACACTTACTCTGCTGTGTCATCCGCCTAGATGAGAAATCATGTTCCAGATTGCACCTTCAGGAAGTGGGGGTGTGCATGCGTGACCGCAACACTTCCGTGTGTGTGTGTGTGTGTGTGTGTGTGTGTACTAGGGCCCGTCTGATTGGTTCAGAAGAACAATGGGTAGAAATTTCACAGATAAAGTGCCGATAAAGCTTATACCCTACCAATGGTTATACCATGCATGAACAGATTTAGAAGCAAGTAAAGATCTTAGAACTTTCCATTGCTTAACTAAATCTTGAATGATGTCAATATTTGTCTGTTGACATTTAATTTTAGAGAATATTAAATGTAATGTTGGAGAATATTAAATAACCATTAAGGGATTATCAGTGTTGATAGTAAACTAGCGGAGACTGCGGAGAAAAGGACATCGGAGATAGACCTACTATAATAACATTATATTCATCCCTGCATCCGGTGCAACATGGTGGTGTCTGTGGAAGGGGCTCCAGCCCCCATATAGATATAAACGGCTCATTCTAAGGTACCGAAAACACCAAATCCTTATTTTTATGGGATTATAGACTAATTAATACATACTTATGACTATTATATTCCATTTCTGCCAAGTCCGTTCCGCTAGATGCCACCAAATTCTACACACGGCACCTTTAAAACGGTATAGACAGCAGTTCAACTCAGAGCGTACGGACATTATAGGAGTCCTGTGTCCGTAGAGCCACTTGGCTTTTCATTCATAAGAAACTCTGCAGTCTCCAGTAGCACGTGAAATCTGTGTCAGTTTTGAACTCATCCATTTTAACATGAAGCCTTGCAATGCCACTGGGGTGGTGAGGAGGGATAATTTCAACGGGTAATCCAGAAAAAGAAAAGAAAACATGAATGAGGGAAAATCACTGTGTCACAAAATCACATTGTCGCAGACAACAATGGAGCAACAGCAGCGTGATGCGACTGCGATCCTAGCTTTCATTATTATGATTTGGTGTTCCATCCAAATAAGAACAGTGGAAACATAAGCGTCAACATCTGTTTTGAACCCATAATGCACTGTATTTTGGTTTGCTTCCTATATTAGGTCCTTTATTAAGTCCGATTGCATTCTCACATGTAACGAACCAGACCGCGGCTCACTTGGAACCGGACCGAGTCCCGTTTTTTCAGGCGGACCATGTTTGTTTGATCCGCACCAGAGTTCGAATGCGTGTTCTCACCTCTCCAAACGAACCAGGCTAACGAAGTAAACGCACAATGGTTCAATTAAAACGGACCAAACAGGGTAGGTGTGAAAGCACCCTTAAAGTCTCCAGGGGTTTTGCTGGCCCAAAATAATGCTTAGGTGATAACTTTGCGTGACATCGACTGCGGTCGGTCCGGCTCTACTGCCCATGTGTCGTTTTACTTTATATTTGGAATGAAGTTCAGGTCTTCAAGAGATCAGTAAAAGGAAAGTTAATTTGGATTTAATATTTATGACCAATCAGGATATCCTTGATCCATAAATCCAGACCTCATGACTCACCCCTGGCCATCTCCTGGATGAGGCACATGAATAGCAGCAATAAATGCATGGACAATTTTTAACCGTTCATATAAGGTTTTTCTTGCATGATTTGCATGAAGGCTTAGGTGGGGTGAAAAAAGCCTTAGGTGGACCACCTTTTCAATGCAGAAAAAACCCTGATATCAAGTCTCGCTGGCAGTATATCATAAAGATTTGGCAGCAGAAAGAAATCCTATATCTTAAATAAAAGTGTGTGTGGAACATTTTTAGTGTGGAGGCCTATCACATCATCTCATAGCTAAAGAGAAACAAACATAGGAAAAGTAGGTGCTTCTTCTCATACAAACTCATAACGGATCAGTGGTTACAGAGCATAGGATAGTGTTATGTGTGAGCATGACTTCATTCAAACCACAACCACTGTCAAAAGAATGAGGTCTCCCGCAGACCAAAGCTCTGAAACCCATAACAAATACCATAAAGAAAGAGAAGGCAATGAAGCATCCCAAGCCAACGAGGAGAAGCAGCAGGGAAAGTGCCTCTTTGAGGAAAGATACAAGGGTCACGGTAACTGCCAGTTAGCAGCAGCTATGTATAGACACTGCCAATTGGCAGTTATCAATCACACACGGGCAAAGGTGTGTGTATCAGAATTTTGTACTTTTAAATAAACATCACTACAGGTAGCCCTGACACAGTGATTTCGATAATTGTGTATTTATTACTTTGTATTGTGTATTACACCCACCCAACACACACACACATCTTCCTTCAGATGTTAGATTTTGTTTATTTCAGATACAAATACAAGAGAAAAATAATATATTAAAGCAGCACTGTGTAAGATTCTCTAGTGTTGTACCTCTAGCTCTTTACACGGTGAGTAAATAACCTTAAATTGCAAAAAATCTATTTATTTGCCCTCCCTGCAATATGAGGCTAATCTTTGAATCCAATCAGAATATATTTATTGTTTGTTATCACTTATGTGGTAAAATGTACCAATACCGTCTGGGCCAGGGGTATATTGAACCTTATTTATGGTTACTGATTTGAATAACAACATTTGTTTTTCATTTCACCTCTGCATATTTCACTTGCATTTCAGTGCTCTGTAAAAGGTCAGATACATTTAGAAATGTATTCCAATTTGCTCACCATGTAAACAGCTGGAGGCGCAACACGAAAGAATCTTACAAAGTGCTCCTTTAAATGTTTTGGTTTTTGTTTTTTTTAATCCTGAACCCAATTATACACTTAAAGTTGCAGTGTGTAGAATTTAGCGGCTATTAGCGGTGAGGTTGCAGATTGCAACCAATTGAATTCCCCTCCGTGTAGGAGAAGCTACGATTGCTGCGAAACTCACCAAAGTCCCTCTCTAGAGCCAGACAGAAAACACGATTCTTATACACTAGTTAATAAATACTTATGAATATTATATTCCATTTTTACCAAGTCTGTTCCACTAGATTCCACTAAATTCTACACACTGCACCTTTAATTCAAACTTTAAGACCAAATAAACCTTGTGCAAACAAAAAAATTATGTGATATGAGCCTTCAAGCTGCTGACGATGCGAAGGAGGGATTTGTGACGTAATGCTACTGTGCTACAGTACATGCGTCTTGTAGCATCTGTAGATTGAGAACCAGTTCATGTGGCTAAACGCTCTCTGAGCTTTACTGAAGCCACGACAGACTCAAGACAAAGCTACTTGAAAGGTCTCCGTAACAGGGAGGAAGTAATTGATGCTCTTTAGAGGTCACTTAGCTCTTCAACTAATTTATAGAAAATAGAAATTGCGTTCGTTTACGTTGCTTAGTGTTTTTTCTGCATACTACATATTGTATTTAGGGATGAAAACACAATTTCATGGATGGCTGATTGCATTATTTGAGATCATTTGTATGTCTAGTGATCACAGAATTCCTGATGTGCTTGCTAGCCTCTTAAGCGCCACTTTGATCACTACCCCCTGGATTGCGGTACACTTCAAGTGGGGAATGACAAATTGATGACCATGCATGGTGGCTCCATTAGGTTTGGAGTGTTATGCATTGATAATTCTCCTGACGTCCATTGTAATGTACTCAGATACGTTTGTGAATACAGTAGCTCACACACTAGCTTGTGTCTCGCCCCAGCAGACAGTGAGAGATTACTCATACTTGAGACAAGATAACAATTAGGACTGCATAATGGGCTCCAGTCATCGACAGCAGCAATGGGAGGATGACATGCCTTATACAACGCCCCCTCCCCCCCGTGCATCCACTGAGAAATCAATCTCTTCATGCGCCGCTCAGATCAGGCCTCATTCTTTAGTCAATCTGAGTATCCTACAACTAGGGAGGAGCTCATGGATGTATAACATAGGGAGTAGGGTCTAGAGTGCCGAGGCATCAACACACTCACATCTCCAGAAAATGCTGTAGATCTCTAGTCTTTTAGAACTGTATTTACCTGTGAAGACTTAATGATGATGTTTTAAGTAATGGACAGACACATTGTCCAATACGCTGGCAGTATATCAAAGATTTGGCAGCAGAAAGAAATCCTGTATCTTTAATAAAGGTGTGTGTGGAGCATTTTTAGTGTGGAGGCCTATCACTTCATCTCATAGCTAAAGAGGAAAAACATAGGAAAAGTAGGTGCTTCTTCTCATACAGACTCATAACGGATCAGTGGTTACAGAGCATAGGATAGTGTTATCTGTGAGTATGACTTAGTTCAAACCACAACCCACAACTATGTATTATAGTGTCAAAAGAATGAGGTCTCCCACAGACCAAAGCTCTGAAACCCATAGCAAATACCCTAAAGAAAAAGAAGGGAATGAAGCATCCCAAGCCAATGAGGAGAAGAAGCAGGGAAAGCGCCTCTTTGAGGAAAGATACAAGGGTCACAATGTAAGGCCAACAGCCACCACCATCGGCAGGCACCCACATAGGGTTGCGTCCAGCCACCCAGACGGGGCAAGGTCTAGGGCTCGCGTCGTGCCACAGTTCGACCGTACTCCGGTAACAAACTCTAACTACAGGTACGGGAACTATGGAAAGCCTGCCCCTGAACAGGAGGTCACCGATTTGAGAGGACCATCAAACAAAGATGATAGACAAGCAGGAGCCCAGGGAACCCAGAACCAAGAATGGAGGTGAGGGACATAGGATGAGACAGAGAACGGAAGTGGGGCATGAGAACAACCCTGCACGAAGAAGGAATCAATGAGGTGGAGAACAAAGTAGAAGACAGAGGTCGTCCTGAACCCAGTAGAGGAATGTGAACAAATACTGAGGAAACTTAAACCTGGAGATGCCGTTTCTCTGTTTGCTGACAGTGATGGGGATTAACAAGGCAGAAGAAAACATACTGGACATATAAAAAGACATTTTAAAGACCTTTTTAACTAATCACAAATAAATAAGAAATCTAACTCTAATCACAAGGTAGGGAAATGCCTGCTTGTGTGTGCTCTGTGCTACAGATCTATGCCCTGCTGAGACAGCAGTTCTGGGAGGGAAAAGGCAAAGTACGGATGAAAAACAACAGGCATTGGAAAAGTACCTAAAGTACTTAACCCCTTAACGTGTTATTGGCGCAGTCCGTGTTTGACGAGCTCTCGCGAGCCGTAGGTGTGTAGGACGTCATGCTAACTCGCTGGGAAGCGGGCGTAATATACTGTAGCTCCAAAGTCTGCAATCTTTTTTGACAAAAGTAAATGGGCTTGACTATTTTCAAATGGGTCCCTTGACCTCTCACATCAAAATATCTGAATGAAATTGTGCTCATTAGAACTGAGAGTCTCATCTTTACAGCCATACCGGACACGTGTCAGCCACATAGGGTAAATTAGCTTCAGGGTCCTAAACAGACCCAATTCTGCGTGCAGTGAAAATATGTTATTTTCGCCTTTTTTTTTTCTTTTCCCCTATTTCTGCACACTGTGGTACCAAAACAGTGATGGAATTGTATAAATTAGGTATTGCCTGAAAGCTGCTCTTGTGAATCCAAAGAGCCCAATTGCATCATGTGGGATGAAATATGGCCTCATAGTAACCATTTCAATGTGATGACTTTTGTGATGATTCTTTTTAAACATGACCTTACTGTTATAAATGACCTCTTCTGACCTCTAGGATAATCACAGCCTCATGAAACTCAGAATCCAGACACCTAGACCATTCAGAAAATGTATGCGATGTCCCAGGTACATTGAAGATAAGTGAGTTTTTCTGAGCCATTTTCAGAAAATAGTGCTTGTCATCCAATCGTCAATGATGATCAGTGATTTTCAAGGTCATCAGGTGGTCTTTTGGGGGGATTTTACCCCTTTTCTCCATTCTTGAGTGGTCAAAAATGGCTAGAAAGTGTACCAACACTGTATAATTAATAGTACAGTATCAACCCACATCTTGGTCCAACAACTAATAACACATACTTGAGCATGGGAATGGCCATCATTAGGCATGAGTATAATGTTCAAAGCCCCTTTACACTCGCAAATATTACAAATTACTATTACTGCAATTACAAATATGTTTATTACCTTTTAATTGATAGAAAGGATTGACATACAGTGTCAAGCTGCATGCTCAAATGATTCCTTAGGGTCTCAGCTTTCTGAAGGTGTAAGGCACTTATATGCTGCACCAACAGACCCTGCTAATCTATTCTGACTCAAACCAAATGTTTATTAATCTTACGTTTTATCTTTTATTTTTACTTAATTCTGTGCAAAATGTTTAATTAGCATGCATTTTGCCTTGTTTGCCATTACTTTCAATAAAAATGTTAACTTGCAATTTAAAACATTGAAAATTCTCAACTTGTCACTCCTTCTCCCTCTGGGGGTTAGCCCCACGAGGAGAGATTATTTAGCCTCTACTAGTAGGACTGTAAAATGATCGTATTTGTATGCTCTCAGGTTCTTATACTGTAGGTTTCTCTAGCCGGGTAAAATAACTGTTCCTTGTAGCAAACATACACTTGCTCCTAAAGTGTAGTTCTAGCAATCACACCAACACTCGATTAGAGGGGAGCCTCCATTAACCGACGTGTCCCTAAACTGTATCTTATTCCCAGGTCACGGTGGGGTGCAGTTAGGGGGAAGCGGGGAAGGCGTCGGGAAGAAGGTGGTCAGGGTCTAGTCACCATCAGTCTAAGATCCTTTGGTAACATAGAGTGGCGAACCTTTCTAGGCCGAAGGGACCAACCTGTTAGACGGAGGGCTGATCTGGAGCCCTGCACGGGGCTTACCGACCCGCAGGTCTGCCAGACCTACAGGTTAAAAATGTCATAGAATATTACATATTAAAACGGTTGGCATGGATAGCCATTTGTGGAATGAAATTTGCCATAGAATAAAATAACATTACTTCTGATATGTATAACATAGGTAACACTTAATAAGTACAATAGGACTGGGCGATATTGACTAAACAAATATCACAATATTTTTGACCACCTTGATATCAATAATTTGGTAGTATTTTGGTGCTTTCATGAGGTGTTTACATGCAATAAATAGTTGAGAAAAAATCTTTAGTAGTGTTGATATTAGGACCAAGCAGGTAGAGTGTTGATTAGAACAGTCTGAAATTCAGAAAATTGCATTACTTTGCTGTAACAGTTTTTAAAACATTTAACATATAACACAATATTACCATAACCAAAATCCCAGACGATATCTAGTCTCATATCACGATATCGATATTAAAACAATATAAATATCGTGCAGCCCTCGTACAGCACAATATCCTCAGAAGGCTTCTTCAGCTGGGTTTTCCTTCCATTTTCTCAGTCATCTTGTCAATGGAAATATTATTATTCCTTTGTGTGCTCGGCCTCCCATGGAGCAGCATGCAGCCTTGTCTACATCATTACAGATCACTGACGGAATTACAGATACGTACTGTAGGTATATTGTGCCTATTATGATATATATTTTAGAACTGCGTTTGTGATGTTGGATGAGGTGGCCTTGGGCAGTTTGTGATGTTGGATGAGGTGGCCTTGGGCAGTAATCTATATTCAGTCTGACATGGTATTGCTCTGATTTATTCAACACCTTCAATTCAATACAACAGCTTATTATACTTGCATTTGGCATGTGTGGCATGTTGCTTACCCATTTTTGTTGCCGTTGTTGTTTTTATTTCCTTGTAATTAGGTGAGGCACCAGAGAATTGGTCCTGGTGGCTCGTTAATGGTGTTCAACCCCTCCAGGAAACAGAATGCTTAGCGGTAATTGCCCGTTACGCATCACCATATCAGCGCAGTTCAGCTGCAGTTTTCAGAAAGACTGGGTACAAAAAAAAAAAAGCCAACCGGCGCCCTGAGTGACGTCATGGGGAGAGACTGGGTCATGCAAGTCCCTCTTCTGCTGTACCAGAGTGGAAAATGGAAAAGTAGCATATTATTTATTTAATAATTTTATGATCCTCCTATTATTCACGCTTTGTATTCCACGTTCATGACCCTCTCGAAGGGTGGATGTTTAAATAACAGCTGCATTTCATTTTCTTTTCTCCCTATTTTCCTAGTAGAGTGTTACAATGATAAATCCCAAGCAATATCTCAGACAGTCTGATTAAATGCAGTGGGTAAATAACAACTGGAAGTGATACTTATAAACTGATGGTATTACTCATATTGTGCTCATACACAAATAGGTGGATTCTGACCCTCAAATAACTGATTTGACTGCTGAACTTTTCAGCAGCTGATATGCAAATTATCCTTGTAGTTGTGTGACTAAACCAAACAGCCCTTGAAATCTCCTTCACTATTTTGTGGTGGTATATATAAATCTTATGAAATATATGCATGCCTGAAAAGCTTTGGGAGGGCATTAATAAAGTGATATAAACCCCCCCCCCCAAAAAAAAACAACTGAAAAACAGAAATTCTACTACTATGGCTTAGGGTTGTACCAGTTCAGCACCTGTTCACATGTACTGTATATGCATTTCTTAAAATTATACTACAGCTATTTCTGCCCAGATACAACTGCACAACCTAAGCAATTAAACAGAGCATCCAACAAAACAAGGACAAAATGAAACGATGAATATGAATACCAGATTGAGTAATGTGTGTTGTGTTTGGAGAGTAGAGCAATATTTGTCCTCCATTAGCAACACCTGTGTGAATATATTTAAAAAATGCAAATAAATAAATTACTGCAGGTTAAAGAACTTAGAAAATGGATCCTCCCATAAACCCTGGTCAGAACTGCTCAGGTTGTATTTCGTGAAGTGTATAGGGTGTACTGTAACTACCCTGCTGCCTGAAACCCGATCCTGTGTTTGTGTGACTGGGGTCACGGTATACCATGAGCGATCTGATCTGCGGGTGTTGACGACACTCCCAGAGGTGAGCGAAATGCCATTGTTGGCTTTGGACATTTAAGGTAATCCTGCAGGGTCTCTTACTACGGCGCTGTACCATCTACTATTTGGGGACTCTGTCCTTGAGGGTTTAAGATTATAGCTGAAATATATTGTATGCCTCCTGGAAAATTGCTCCACATCCATACATGCAAAACCCAGCTCTATACTGTAGAACCCCAAATCCTGTATTGGCTAAGCCCTGATTTAAGCCACGATGGAAGGGTTCCAAGCACTCTCACAGTCAAGTATAAAGAGCTTAGGATGAGGGGGGTGGATGTGGTCTTCCCCCGCACATCCTCTTACTCTGAAGCTGAAATATTATGTAGTAATTCCATCACTACCATGTCAGGGGATAAAAGACGAGGATGTAAAGAATGTCAAAGAAAATCGACTTGGACAAAAATCTGTATTAAAAATACATGACGATCAACCTTTAATGTAAATAAATGCACGGGAGAAACTCTTTCAGATAGTATGATTGGAGTTGAGTACAAGCCATGAAGCCATGACTCACCGCTCTGGCACCTCTTTACAGGAGGGCTTCTTACCGAGAGAGGGAACCTGTGCCCTATGCTAACAATAGAAATGGAAATTCCCATCACGTGTCAAAAATGTAAATCATGTACCCATTCTTGGGAACCGCTCACAAGTAAAGGATCGATGAGGATCTTTAAGGGTCAGGGGCAATTGGTTGCACAAACATTCTTGAGTCAAGAGTGTGAACATGTCAGGGTAAAGGTACAGAGAGGTACTAAGGAAACATGATGGTGAAAGTCAATATGGATTGGTTATTTAGTCAAATACGTATACCATACAGTTGGTTTGCAATAAACATATAGAACCAAGGGAAAACTGTTTAACCGCTTGAAGTAGAACAAATGGCATGGTTTTGTTTTTGTTAAAACCTCTCGCTTATAGCGCATAGAAAAGGGAAAAATCAGAGAAGAGAAAATCTTTCGAAAGCATAGATTCTAAACTTGTCAAATGATACCACATTTATATCTGTAAGTGGAACTGTCACAGAGATTTTGTCGGATGACTTTGATGATAAATTCTTTCCATGCATAACATCTTGCGCTGCCTGGAGAAAAACATATTTTATAAATTCAGCCATAACTGTCATTTGTTGACATAAAAACAATCAGAAAAAAAAGCTGTTGAAAGGGCAGACTCCAAGGTTGTTGATAGATTAGTTCCCATATTTTTGGCTGCTCGCATCTATAGTTTCTTGAATTGACAAAATGATAAATCATACTTATAGCTGAGTTTCAGAGAAAAAACAAATTGTACCATGCATAATAGGACAAAGACAGTTGCTTTTGCTGAAAAAAAAAAAAAGAAAAAGAAAAAAGGAGGGTCATCTGACTGGAGCATTTCTACATACATTACCTCTTGACGTTCATTTTCGATAAGTGGCATGGTAAATTAATTACATTCAACTTGCCAAGGGAAATGGGAAATGGGAAAGCATTGCCTTGTTTGATGCAAAGTGCCAGCTTCGAGTAAAGTGCCAGATGCTAAATCCAAAATTACCTCATTTGCACCTCTGCCATGCCTTGAGCGATTGCATTCAACGGTCTCAAACTTACCATCTGTAATTATTACACCTGAAAGCTACTGCCCTTCCAATCTAAAATTACATGACGCATCAAGGATTTTGACCCTATATGAAGTGTTAAGGACCGAATGATCTCAGTAGACTGTGGAACACAAGGATCTCAGACTGCATGTGAAGATGGCTACGGGTCCTATTGACCCAGAATGTGTTCCCATGCACGCATTCCCATTTGTCTGCATGTACGCGAACATGTTATCAAAATTATATAAGCCAATATAACAGCATCGCTTGTCTTTAGATCCAGTCAAAGTAAATGTATGCATCAACAAGAGACAATAGCAGAATATAAAATAAACCATCACTATTGGAACATATATTGGGTTTAAGATATGTCTTGATGGATGTTATGGTCGGAATGATAAAGACAACTAAGTGATTGTCCAACATGGTATTGTCTCCTTCTGCGAGGCCCTGACAAAACAGACCAGGCAGCTGCTGTCACCTGAAAATAGCAGCAGTCTGACGGGCGGGTGAGAAAGACTAGTGTCGCTGGCACTTAATTTGCTCCATGGCGGAAGGCACTGAGAGAGGTGAAAGTCATACCCTCCCCAACCCGCTGGCACCATAGGCCACAGGTGGCATACAACCCCCTTTTGTCTCTGCCAAAAGGCCATGGGCACTTTGGGCAGGTTGGTGGCATTTGCTATGTATCCATTACATATGCCATCGCTGTTCACCGCAAGCCAAGGCCAAGAATCAACTAGGCGTGTCTGAATGGATAGGGAAGGGCATAGGAATGCAGTGTGAAACGCAGGCGCTTTCATACCGAGCTGGATACCACAGGAAATATATGACTCACCTGCACTTCTTAGCCACGTAAAGGCTGAGTGCTCACATCATTTCTGAATGGCACATCTCTCTTTCTTTCTCTCACTCTGCCCCCTCTCCCTCTCCCCCTCCCTCTTTTTCATCAGACTTTCATCAGACAAAGAGCTTTTCCTTGTAGTGCGTGCGTCTACCACTGCTGCTTATTGAAGCTCTCAAAGGTGGAGCCGAAGAAGTTGTTCGCTTGATGAAAATGCCCTCCTGAGCCACGTATAATTTTGCTCCAAGGGCCTTGCTTCCTGCTGCTGCCCCTTTGTGACACAGAAGCCGATCAACAGCAGTCACTCCAGAAGATCACTCCATTGTTCCGGTCATCCAATATCACTTCTGCATATTGACCCCTGGTAATTCTATGCGCCTTTGAACGGTGAGCATGTACATGTCTCGCCAGTGTCTCTCAGGGAGTTTTTACTCAGGAGTAAAAACACAAAGCACTAATTGCACCAAAGAATGTGAGGAAAATTATCTGGAAAATTACCCCAAGACCATTTTATTTGTTGATTGATGACTGGGGCATATTTCATACTCTGAGGCACAGGGCTAGTGCTGGAGACCAACTCCATGCTTCCATTTATAGAATACCTTTCACTGGGCAGCATTACAGATATGTGACGTCCCAGCACCCCCTGTGGACATCCAAACCAAAACCCAGGTTGGCTAAATGTCACTCAGCAGGTGCTCATCATTGCCCATCTCCCCACACACCAAATACACATTTACCTACACTTGCCAAAATCCTGTGAAACCCTTGAAAAACCCATCTCCCAAAACTTGACAGTGTCACAATGACTATATTCTACATGTAATAGAAATTAAACAGGAAGGCATGTCATCGCAGGGGGTCCATTGCAGGGGACCCACCGGGGGCTCTTGGCGGAGGTACAAGCAGCAGCCACCTGTTCAGCCCCAAAGACTTTTTGATTTGATGTGACACAAGCAAACAGCGATGCGGTGACCGTGACACCTTCGCACATATCTCGTCTCTTGGTGTTCGATAAGGAATAGAGCAAGTAATGAATGCACAGATGGGATTCCTTCTGTGTTCCTATACCAATGTGCCCGTATTTACATAGGGGCCCGATGCCATTCAGTGATTAAAACACATGCTGAAGACCTTGCCATTTCGGCTGCCTTTGATTGCATAGAGAGGGAAGCACTGAACTCGAACGGATAAGCTTTCACAGAATGGAAGGTCACACAGACGTGTCCTGGCAATCAGAAGCCCAAAAGGCGACGTTTGATCTTTTACAATCTGCTAAGATGCGGCCTAGCAAGTGAACAACCGGACGGAACCATATACAGGGCCGCCTGCACCTGTCTATCACTCAGCATCACACCCGTAAGGTAAATAAATGTTGTGTTCACCCTGAATGACACGGTGTTAGGACAACACACCAGGCCCACTTTTCTGGTCCATCCCTGTGGTATAATCTCGACCTTTGGGCGGAAATTATTTAATGGAGGATAAGCCAACTGAGGCTCCTGCCATGTACTTAAAACATTCACAAACTCATGGAGATAAGAGAGAAGCTAAAGAGAGATCCTGCAACTATATCCCTGTCTGACTTGTCACTAAACTAAAAAAAAGGGTTTCCTGCTTCTACCACTGTTGTGTATTAATGATAAAATTTTAATTGGTTATAGAAACCCCCCCCCCCCAGGACAGTTTTTTACGAAAGGTATTTAAAAGAAAACAGAGAAAGGAGGCATAAATTAAGTATGTGGGTCTACGGGGAGAAATCCATAAATACAACTGACAAAATGAAATGTTAACAATTTCATCTGAAATGCCCATTGTCTAATGGCCAACTGATATTACAATAGCCCAGAAACAGTCTTTAATGTATCTCCCCCTAAAACAAGCTGACACAGAATACACACATCTGCTGTGCTTAGGTAAGCTGCTGTCGCCATGGTTACAGACGACCGCTCACTAAACAGTTGCGTGTGTACTGAACCATCATTGAGACACTCACACGCGCCACACACGGATACACACATCAAACTTGCATACTCTATGAATATGAGCTAAAAGAGTCAAAAGGGAATATTGGCTGAGATTGGAGAACAACTTATATTAGGAACACTGTTAAACAAATTTCCACAGCTAGCTCGTCATAACAGAGTCACAGTTAAAAACATAGGCTAGTATTATGCTGATGAGTGCTGGCTTGCTTATCAATGAATGTAACCATTCACTGTCACAAACTATGACAACCTAACACGGGCACTCAGATTACAGCTTTGAGCTGACTAGCAAAGTGTCAATCGCACTGTCTGAGTTTAACATTGCATAGTATAGAAATGCAATAACCTATGATTTGTCATATTATATTATTAATGTTGCCCACTCTGCTTCTATTGCAGCCTGGAAGGAAGGAAGGGGGATTCCTCCTTCTGTGCACCCTTCCCAAGGTTTCTTCCTTTTTTTCCCCCCAAAGGATTTTTATGGGTGTTTTTCCTGGCCTGGATGGGGGTTCAGATTAGGGGAGGCCGTTGATTTATATGTCAAATGTGGGTTTGTGAAGCCCTTTGAGACTGTATTGTGATTAAGGGCTATAAAAATAAACTTGACTTGAAATAGTTAAATCAGCGACCGTGACTCATCATGTGTCACCATAAGGTAAGTTACAGTTAAGTCACAGGCAGGAAATTAAATGATCTTTTTTTCAATTTAGGTATTGAAATAGTCATCACAAATGGGTGTAAAAAAAAAGATGTATACAAAAATATAAATAAATCACTGCTTACGAATCACCTACTGCTCAACACGAACAAATCCAATGGCTAGAGAGCATTCATTTACGTCATCTCGGTTACATTTTGGTAGCTACTACATATTTTAGACACTTTACTTGTCACGATGCAATGTGCTGCTTACAGGAGTACTGTAAGCTGAGGTGTTAAGTGAACCTGTCACTCCCATGGTGAGGGTGGGCTGCCCAGCAGGGCAGGGCACCATCCCATGATGAACACCAGTTGGTCCAGCTAAAGATGTAGCACTACAGAAGTGTGTGTGTGGGGGGGGGGCACAGAGGGATAATGTCCTGAGCAGAGTGCTGCAGCCAGACTTGGTATAGCCTCCCCACTCAATCCATTTCTTTTAATACTCTTCGCCACTAAACTAGCTTAGCTAAGCACTTAGAGTCACATCATCAACACCCTCATAAAAGAAAAAAGAAAAAAAGCTCCACTCTGCCAACTGTACAAGCGCCGAGCTGCGCTTGTGGGCCTTGCGAGGGATTGTCCTTGACTGGAGATCCTCCTACCACTGGACGGACAGGTTACAATTTATCCAGGGTGCGCTAATCTCATGCTTCGATTTAATCCTGCCATACAATATAATGAGAACAATGAGTGAAAAAAAGCAAATAAACGCAAAATTGTTTTCTCCACGTGAAGTTGTCAGCGGGCCAACAAGGCGCCATGGCAACCATTTCCATCAAGCAAAA